>SNQJ01S0172123.1:0-20460 GCA_010110895.2 Picea sitchensis
GAGGCATTTGGATAACTTAAGAGAGTCATAGTTACTCTCGTCGTTTACCCGCGCTTCGTTGAATTTCTTCACTTTGACATTCAGAGCACTAGGCAGAAATCACATTGCACCAGCATCTACAGGGACCATCACAATGCTTTGTTTTAATTAAATAGTCAGATTCCCCTTGTCTGTACCAGTTCTGACTCGACTATTCGCCACCTAGGGAAAATCCCCCGCGAGCGGACATTCTACGTTCGTAGCCCAATCGGCACGCGACTGCCTTCCCTCGCCGCGATAGTCGCTTGGGAAGACTGCCAACAGCCCATGGGTTGAGGACGCAGACCCCTAGGCCTAGCCCTCAGAGCCAATCCTTTTCCCGAAGTTATGGATCCATTTTTCCAACTTCCCTTACCTACATTGTTCTATTGACTAGAGGTTGTTCACCATAGAGACCTAATGCGGTTATGAGTACGACCAGGCATGGATGGTACTCGGTCCTCCAAATTTTCAAGGGTTGTTAAGGGCACACTAGACACTCCAATATGTGCGATGCTCTTCCAGGTACTGGACCCTATTTCCGGTTGATCTGATTTCAGGGTGGGCAAGATGTCAAAAAGAAAAGATAACTCTTCCCAGGGCCCCCGATGACGTCTCTGGATTTCCTAACATTGTCTTCCACCGCCATGTCTTTGTTCGGTAATATTAACCTGATTCCCTTTTGATGTTCATGCAAAGTGGATCCTTGATACAGGGCTTCTCCATCTCTTACGATTGACTAACCCATGTCCAAGTTTTTTTCACATGGAACCTTTCCCCACTTCAGTCTTCAAAGTTCTCATTTGAATATTTTCTACTACCACCAAGATCTGTACCGGGGACCGGTCCACCCCGGCTCACGCCTAAGGTTTCTTAACGACCCTCGTGTCCTCCTACTCATCGAAGCTTGGAAATTGCTTCGAAAGTCGAGTATAGGTCGTGCGCTTTAGCGCCATCCATTTTCGAGGCTATTTTATTTAGCAGGTGAGTTGTTACACACTCCTTAGCGGATTTCAACTTCCATGACCATCATCCTACTATCTTAATCAACCAACACCCTTTATGGGATCTGGTTTAGCACGCAGTTTGGCACTGTAACTTGAATTTCGGTTCATCCTGCATCACCATTTCTGCTTACCAAAAATGGCCCACTTGGAGCTCTCGATTATGTGGCACATCTTAGTGGAGAAACCACACCATCTTACCTATTTAAAGTTGGCGAATAGGTCGAGGGAATTACGCCCCCGATGCCTCTAAAAATTTTCTTTACCTGATAAAACTCACACATGAGCTCCAACTATCCTGAGGGAAAATTCAGAGGAAACCAGCTACTAGATGGTTTGATTAGTCTTTCTCCCCTATACCCAATTCAGATGAACGATTTTCATGTCAGTATCACTACGGGCCTACACCAGAGTTTCCTCTAGCTTCGCCCTGCTCAGGCATAGTTCACCATCTTTTGAGTCCAAACAGGTGTGCTCGCACTCGAACCCTTCGCACAAGCTCACGGTTGGTCGGAAATGCACCCCATGGAGAGGGTATCTTTCCCATCAACTTCCTTATGCCTCACAGGTTTACAAACCCACCAACTTAAACAAATGTTAGACTCCTTGGTCTGTGTTTCAAGACAGGTTGAATGGAAAGCCTGCCAACCAACACCACGAGCGTACAGGTGCACAGTGGCCCACCCTAAGGGGTGCACACTTCATTCCTTGACCACAATAGAAAACCAATAGGTAGCACTCCACCCATGCTTGTGCCGATGCAACGGCTTGTGTTGGTTCACACCTCGAGTTGAGAAACGGACCATCTTGAGTCATTCCACATCCTACCTAGATGCATCACCTTCCTCCATCTACTTCCCTCCTGGCAATTTCAAGCACTCTTTAACTCTCTTTTCAAAGACCTTTTCATCTTTCCCTCGCAGTACTTTTTCTCTATCTGTCTCTCACCCGTATTTACCCTTGGACGAAATTTACCACCCGATTAGGGTTGCATTCCCAAACAACCTGACTCGCCGACAATGCCTCATGGTTGTTATAACCCTAATTTTCACCAAACATGCTTACCTGGCATCAGGCCATCTCATATTCCTTCTTTTCCAAGACTCTACTGAACATCTCTTCTAAAAAACTCCATTTTTAATGGCACACACACCCTTCTCCACTATAGCCCGCGTGTATCTACAATGTCCACGCTAGCTAACCCACTACAGCCCGCGTGGACCTTTAGGAACACGAAAAAAGGAAAGTTTTTGATGGAATACACAGCTTTGGGCAAGTTAACTAAACCTTTTAGCCATCCATGGACGGTCATTCGACCAAATACCTAGCTCCTTCTAGCCTATAAAAGAAGGGGTAGGGGTCCCATTTGAAAGGAGGATAATCATAGTAAAGAAACTATACCCGATTGAGCATTCCCTTTGTCCCAACCTTTAGCCATATTTGTGCAAACAGAAGTATGGAGAAAAGTAGTTGGAAGACAGTGGAAGAAGAGCCCAGGACTAGGATAGAGGACCAGTAGTTGACTTTATCATTGTAAGGTATCATTGTGAAGTTAATAAAAGAATTGATTTTCCCGTCCCACCATATGAGATTATCATTATTGGAACATTGATTGTATGATTGATTAACTCTCTAACCCATTATTTCATATATCAAATGCATGTGGAGTTCTTTGTTTGTCTTTAGTGAATGCAGGTCAGCATTGGGAGGAGAGTTTTAGTCAAAGAACGACCAAGTGTGAAAAGGGATCGACATCAAACACGAAGAATAAGGTACGTCAACTTAATCTCTTGAGCCTTGTGTTTACATATGAGTAATGGGGGTCTAGGCATAGGATGATGGTAAAAATTAAGAATCTTTAGGTCATTTCTGCATGCATGATAAAACCCTTAGTGCTAGTCCGTAGGAGGGATTTCCCACCCACAACAATGGTGCGGCAGGGTCCCGGCCCGACGGGGCTGTCACCCTCTCAGGTGCCCCATTCCAAGGGAATTGGGCCTGGTCCACCACTAAGGACACTTCTACAAACTACAATTCAAGTAGTGCTTCCACCCAATTTTCATGTTGGGTTCTTCCAAGTTCGCTCGTCGTTACCAGGGGAATCCTTGTAAGTTTATTCTCCTCTGCTTAATTATATGCTTAAACTCAGCAGGTGTTCTCACCTGAGCTTGGATCGCATGTTGGAGTCAAATCCCTCCACCAAGATGGAAATACAATGGGAAAAAAAAGTTCCCAAAATGTTGCACACACCCTGTATCAACCAACGTCGACTTTCCCAAACAAGGGGACAATATCACCGCTCGCCGACACAAGACAAGAAACATGGCATGTATTTCAGTCGACTGCCCCACATTGGGAATGGACGACCATATCTTCTCCTCCCCAATGCCTTTTAGAGAGCACGTGTGTGTAGGATGTGATGCCCAGACAGAAGTGCCCTCGAAAAAGTCCTTGGGTGCAAATTGTGTTCAAAAACTCGATGATTCATGGGATTCTACAATTCACACTAAGTATCGCATTTCGCTACGTTCTTCATCATGACAAGAGCTGAGATATTTGTTGTAGAGATTTATTTCCTCACATTACCAAAGAATCCCCACTTCACTAGAAAAGGCATCCATGCGACGAATGGAAAATCCCATGAGGCACACAGCACCACAAACGACAACAACCCTCCCACCCCACAAGATAAATGCACTCCCCTGGCGTACATAGGAGGCTCGAACAAAAAGAATGAGCTTTCCATGACCTCAACTCGAGAGGGGGACTTGTAGGGAGAGACGATCAAGGGGGGACTAGGGTGGCCAACCCAAGAGCGCGTTGCTTTCATCCCCCCTCCAAAACACTGATTCCCCACAATTCCCCCTTCCAATGGAGAAAAGGAAAAACAAGCACAAGTTATCCGACCAGGGGGGCAAAAGACACAAATTCACTACGCGCTTACTAGTAATTCTTCGTTGAAGACCAATAATTGCAATGGTCTATCCCCATCATGATGCAATTTCAGAAGATTTCCCGATCCTCTCGAACCAGGGAGAAAAACTCGTTGACTGCATCAGTGTAGCGCACGTGCAGCCCAGAACATCTAAGGGCATCACAGACCTATTATTGCATCAAAATTCCATGGCCTAAATGACCATAGTCCCTCTAAGAAGTTGTTTGTGAAGGGGAACCTCTGTGTGTCTATTTAGCAGCCTGAGGTCTCATTCGTTATCGAAATTAACCAGACAAATCACTCCACCAACTAGGAACAGCCATGCACCACCACCCATAGAATCAATAAAGAGCTCTCAATCTGTCAATCCTAACTATGTCTGGACCTAGTAAGTTTTCCTGTGTTGAGTCAAATTAAGCCGCAGGCTCCACTCCTGGTGGTGACCTTCCATCAACTCCTTTAATTTTCATCCTTGCAACCATACTCCCCCTGGAACCCAAACACTCTAATTTTTTAGAAGGTCCTGGTGGATTCCTTAGAGAAACATCCGTCGATCCCTGGTCGGCATCGTTTATGGTTTATACAATATCTAATCATATTCGAGCCCCCAACTTTTTTTCTTGATTAATGAAAACATCCTTGGCAAATGCTTTCGCAGTGGTTCATCTTTCCTAAATCCAAGAATTTCACCTCTGACAATGAAATATGAATGCCCCCGACAGTCTCGATTAATCATTACTTTGGTCCCCAAGGCCACCACAATAGGACCAGACTCCTATTGCGTTATTACATGCTAGTTTATTCAGAGAAAAATCTTTCTTTGAGCACTCTAATTTTTTCAAAGTAACAACACCAGAACCGCGACCCAGCCAATTAAGGCCAGGAGCATGCTACCAAAAAAAGGGACAGAAGGGAAGGTGCACACTGAGTAGGAGGACCGACCTTTACGAACCAAGATCCAACTACGAGCTTTCTAACTGCAACAACTTAAATATACGCTATTGGAGCTAGAATTACCGCAGTTTTTGGCACCGGACTTTCCCTCCAATGGATCCTCATTAAGGGATTTAGATTGTACTCATTCCAATTACCATACTCGACGAGCCCAGTATTGTTTTTTATTGTCACTACCTCCCCTTATCAAGATAGGGTAATTTGCGTGTCTCCTACCTTCCTTGGATGTGGTAGCCATTTCTCAGGCTCCCTCTCTAGAATTGAACCCTAATTCTCCATCACCCATCACCACCATGTTAGGCCTCTATCCTACCATCGAAAGTTGATAGGGAATAAATTTGAATGAAGCATCGCCAGGACAAGGGTTGTGTAATCCCTCGAGTTATCATGATTCATTGAAGAAGCGAGCAAGCCTGCACCGACCTTTTATCTAATAAATGCATCCCTTCCAAAGAGTCGAGACTTGGTGCACGTATTATCTTTAGAATTACTATGGTTATCTAAGTAGTAGGGTACCATCAAAGAAACTATAATTTATTTAATGAGCCATCCGTAGTTTCACAGTCTGAATTAGTTCATACTTAGACATGCATGGCTTAATCTTTGAGACAAGCATATGACTATTGGAAGGATCAACCAGGTAACATCCTATCACTTCAAAATGAATCCAAAGACTCACCATACGAAGCACACTCTGAACACCCATTGAGTCAAGGAAATTTCAACCAAAAAAAAATGTGTTAGTTTGTATACCTTGCCCTCAAGGGATCGAGAAATAGGAGGACGTGCAAAAACAAGACAAGGATAGAAAGGATATGCCCTCATGAATCCTCTAAACAAACAAATTAGAGAGAAAAAAATGGAAATGACAAAAGCCTCCAACCTTCCAAACAACACATCAAGGTGTCCTCAAGATCCATGGAACTAGTCCAATACCAGCATCAATGTAGTTCTTCCCACCAAAACGAACCCTACGACCACCTTAACCCATAGAAAAAATAAGGTGAAAATGTCCCCCAGCCCTACTCCCTCCTCCTTTCTCAACTTTCATTTCACGAAGTGGGTTCAACCGAGAACAAAGAGCACTCTCGACATGGGCTCAAAACAACCACAATAGAAAGAAGAAGAGGGGACAGTGAACCCTCCAACCTTCCAAACAATGACTCAAGGTGTCCTCGAGATCCATGACACTAGTCCAATACGAGCATTAATGTGGTGTTTCCCACTGAAACAGCCCCTACAACCACCTTAACTTGTAGACAAAGGAAGGTGAGAACATCCCCCAACCCCACTCCCTCCTCCTTTCTCAACTTTTGGACCACAAAGTGGGTTCAATAAAGAAAAAAGAGATCTCTCGACATGGGCTCGAAAAAACCACAAAAAAAAGAAGAAAAGGGGACAGTGAACCCTCCAACCTTCATAACAACGCATCAAGGTGTCCTCGGGATCCATGACACTAGTCCAATACAAGCGACAATGTGGTGTTGCCTGCAAAAATAGCCCCTACAACCACATTAACCCATAGACAAAATAAGGGTGAGAATGTCCCCCAACCCCATTGGTTCAATTGAGAACAAAGAGTGCTCCTGACATGGGCTCGAAACAACCGCAACAAAAATAAGAAGAGGGGACATTAAACACTCCAACCTTTAAAACAATGCATCAAGGTGTCCACGGGATCCATGGCACTGGTCCAATACTAGCGTCAATGTGGCATTTCCCGCCGAAAAGGCCCCTACGGCTACCTTAACCCGTAGACAAAAGAAGGTGAGAACGTCCCCCAACACCATTCCCTGCTCCTTTCCCAACTTTCGATCCACGAAGTGGGTTCAACCGAGAACAAAGAGCTCCCAACATGGGCTCGAAACAACTGCAACAGAAAGAAGAAGAGGGGATAGTGAATCCTCCAGCCTTCTGTACAATGCATCAAGGTGTCCTCAAGATCCATAACACTAGTACAATACCAGTGACAATGTGGTGTTTCCCACCGAAACGGCCCCTACGACCACCTTAATCCATCGACAAAAGAAGATGAGAACATCCCCAACCGCACTCCCCCCTCCTTTCTCAATTTTCAGTCCACAAAGTGTGATCAGTCAAGAACAAAGGGCGCTCCTGACATGGGCTCGAAACAATCACAAAAAAAAGAAGAAGAGTAAACAATGAACCATCCAACCTTCCAAATAAGACATCAAGGTGTCCTTGGGATCCATGGCGTTATTCCACGACCAATGAAAATGTGGTGTTTCCCGCCTAAATGGCCCCTATGGCCACATTAATCCATAGACAAAAAAAGGTGAGAATGTCCCCAAGATCCTCTCCTTCACTTTCACTCCCACATAGAGGGATCACCAACGAACACTCTTCGAAACGGTCGAAACAAGAAAAATAGAGAGGAAGAGGGAGGGAACAGTGAAACCCTCCAGCCTTCCAAACTACACATCGAGGTGTCCTCGGGATCCACGATGCTAGTCCTCAACAAGAAACAATGTGGTGATGCCCACCTAAATGGCCCCTGTGACAAACCTTAATGCATAGACATTGCATGGACCAAACAAGGTGGAAACATCCCCGAAACCTCCATCCCCTTTTTCCATACGAGATGCAAGGGAAAAACCAACAACTCCGCACAAAAGCAGGCCACATTAATAATAAGCCTCAAAGACAACATAGTCAAAGGGGACATGCACATTAAAGGAATGCACACCCATAATATTTAACCCCAAAAGGAGGCATTCCTCACACTGCCCAACAAAAAAGTGAGCACAGGAAAAGACTTCAGGAGAGTAAATGTTCCCAACACAAAAATCTTTCCCGTTGTGCCTGCTCTTGAATGTATGCATCTCCTTCAACAATGCCAACATGGAAAGAGTACAAGCACAACAAATTGGCACCCTAGAGTGCCAATCAATGAAAAGGAAAAGCCCTCTTGGGAAGCCACAACAATCCCTCAAACTCCACGTACATAGAATGGAAAGGGGTTTTGCTTACAAGTGCCTCCCACAACAAGCATTGCCAACATTACCACTCATGTGTTATCGAGTAGAGGCAGCAAAAAAATGGATGTCGACCACCCTACAAATGACCCAAGGCCAATCTTTAGGTAGACCCAACAACCAGCTCATTTCCCACACCACCTTTCACACAAATGGAAAAACTCCACCGTCAAAAAATAAAACACAATACATCAACATTAGCTTCATGGAGCCAAAAATGCAACGGGACTGGACAAACAAAAACCACAATAAATTGCATCATCCACAAAGGATCTCAACGACTCAAAGGCAGCCTATATACTAGATCCTACAGCCATCCGAAGAGCCCACAACAAAACTCATGTGTTACCAAGAATTTCCCAAGGAATACAAATGCAAAGTCCTGCAAGGGATCCACAACAATCTCCCAAACTCCACGACGAGTGGAGAAGAGTGATCTTTCAAAGCGCCTCCCAAGATGAGCTTTCACTACACTTACCACCCATGTGCTACTGAGTGATATGATAACAAGCCAAGAACCGAAAAACCCTACAAATGGCCCTAGGCCAATCTTCGAGTGGACCCAGTAGGCAGCTCCTTTTTATCACCACATCGCCCCTCCCATGGAATGTCGAATCCCACAAAATCGAAGAGCCTATAACACAAATCATGTGTTACCAGGAATTTTACTAAGCCATACAAACGCAAAGTCATGTAAGGGAGCCACAATGGTCACTCAAACTCCACGACGAGTGGAGAAAACTGCTCTTTCAAAGTGCCTCCCAAGATGAGGTCCCCTACTCTTACCGCTCATGTGCTACCGAGTAAACTGATAACAAGTCGAGAGTCGACCAACCCTGGAAATGGCCCTAGGCCAATCTTCAAGTGGACTCAACATGCAGCTCCTTTTTATCACATCACCCCCCGTGTTGAAATAAAGTTTATTTTTCTTCTTATAACCTTAAAACTCAAGTTTTTTTTGGTTATGGAGACGCCCTTAGTTCTAAAAGGAGTCAAAATTCTTTCAAAGAGTTTCGGGTTTCGGGGTTCGGCTATTCACGAAATATGATTTTTTAACTAACAACTCCAAAGTTATGATACCGAAGTCTCGAAAAGTGATTGCTTAAAAGAAATTAAACTGAATTAAAAGGAATAATTAAAAATGTTTAACAGCTTTCTAAGCCTTTCGTATTTTCTCTTTCGTCCATCTCAACTTAAACAATAGTTCAATGTCCCGATGCGCTTTTTTATGAAATCCCTATTTAATTATGATTAATTAAATTTTAAACATACTTAACAAATCGTTAATCATTCGCATTTTGAAAAATCAAAGAGTTATCACTCTTTCGCACTCAAAAAACCCCGAAGCCTGAAATCCTGAAAGAATTAAGCACTTAAGAGTAATGAACTTATCATTAAAACAGGGATAATGATATTAAATGACTTTTCGTGTTTCGCTACTCGGGGATTTTCGAAGACATTCCTTTCTAAATCCCAGTTTTGAATCGTTGATATGTGGCAGTATTTATAACGGATTAATAGAGATATTTTTAGCGTAAAGTGTGTATCTCAAGGTGCACCATCCCCATTAAAGCATTTAATTTTTATCACATGTATCAGTACGCTCAATTTAAGGAAAGTTAAGGGTCAATAAAGGTTCGTTATTTCGAATTTAATTCTTACTTTCAGAAAAGAAGCGAGTTACATTCAAAGGAGCTCACGCATTTCTTCTCTGTAACAAGTTTTCATTTTTATCACAAACATCATGGCACTCAGAAAAGAACCTAAGAAGAGTGAGGAGGTTGGTGAAAGATCAAATATGGATGGAGATGTTATATCTAATACTATGCCACATGATGTGGATTTAGTCAAGTCCTGGAGGAATATTTTTGAAATCTTGGAGGATGAGGTTAGGAATTGCCCCGGCGATTTTGAGAACGAAAAGACTGAAAATAAACTCAGAGATATAGTTGAGTCTGAATTCCACAAGATATCCACACGGTCTAGATTCATGCCATACAATGACATGATAAGATGGGCTTTAGAAAAAAATGACATTCAGACTAGGATCATTCTAAATCACCAAAGGGTCGTCGTCGGCTCATTCAGACCAGAGCACATCCAAGTAATGTATAAACTACCCCCTATTTATAAATACATTTATAATGTCGAATTTGTAGAAGAATTTCAAAGAAAGGAGTGTATAGAATTGGATCAAACATATCCAGGTATAATCAAAGATTGGTGGGGAATTCCATCAAAATTTAGAGCTGATACCCATGGAATTTATGCCACAACATCGTTAAACGAATACATGGTTTATATAGAAATGATGTTATGTAGACTTTTCAGGAGGAAAATCCCTACCCATTTCCCCGCGGAATGGGTGCCAATTATACACGAGGTAGTTGAGGGTTACACTTTCAACTGGGGTAAAATTTTATCAGATAACTTAACTAGGGAGATTGTAGAGTATCAGATGGAAAAATCGAAAGGTAGACCTATATCTTTTTACATGTCTGCATATATTATGGATGTTATCTTTACATGACTCCATTCCCCTTAATGAATTGGATCTGGAACCCTTCCTTTGTTGAACCCGTTCATGTTTATCACTCTAAATTATGGGAGGAGAACGTTAAAGATTTCATTTATGAAATCTGTCACTACGTAGTGATACCTGTGCACCAAATTTTATATGGTTATGCACCCCGTCGGATTTCAGAGAAAATCGTGGGAAACCTCAGAACAATTGCAGATTGGTTTATTGAAGAGATTTTATCTTATGTCAGAGTGTTCGGGTGCTCGATTCCTCCTCACGCACTTCCAAAGTTCCTTCCATACAGACTAGTGTGCAGGGAGGTGGCTAACCAAATAATTACAGGACGCATCGGCAAAGAGCTTAAAGCATCCCAGAAAAAATTTTGGCCAATTTTTCCCTTACGGGTTGGCAAGTTTTCACTGCTAAACTTTGGCCATTCCAAAGTAGAAGTTGTGGCATCGGACAAAATTAAACTGGTGGATGTCAAGTTCAGGAGGCATGACCCATACAAAGTTGTGGGACATCACCTGGCTCAATGCAACATGAAAACTATAGAGCATGAAGATTACCCTCATAATGACATTTTTAAAGGGACCAAAAGCTATGAGGAGGTATTAGACATGATCTAGACACTATCCCCAGACCTGCAGGCCATCTTCCTTGCTTTCCAAAAGCACAGACGAAGTGGGTTACCTAAGACACTACATGGAGAAATGGTAACCTCTCCTTCATAACAGTAAAGCATACCTCCAGGTTTCAAGCCAAATCCTTCTGACGAAAAGACTGTAGAATAAAATCCAAAGAAGACTGAAGTGTCTTCACAAAAAGCAGAAGCTTCACAAATAGAGCACCCAAGGTCAGAAACAGAGTCTACGCTCGAGACACCTCCAAAGTCAAGTCAAACGATTCCACCTTTATCATCAACTATTCCTTTTGATATCCCCAAAACAGCAGGAGAAACCCAATCTACAGAGTTGGACATCCCTATTACATCATTGACTCCTTTATAGTCAACATTCAGGACTCCTCATCTAGAAGTTATATATGTAAGTGACCTTACTCCCATCTATAGAGAATAGATACCTTCCTCTGACTACTTTTTCAGTAGGAAGAGGAAAGTTGTAGTGAAACAGGAAATGCATTTGAAAGAAGGCACAATGGTAAAGAAACACGGAGTGCTCGTATATGGACAGAACCTAGAAGAGGAAGATTTCACCACAGAGGTAGTTGGTTCTATCGGAGCTTTGGAAATAGCTAACTTATTTTCAGTTGACAATCTGAAAACAAAGCTAAAGAAGAAGAATCAGATAATAGCCTAGTTGTAGAGTCAAATAAGGAACTCAGAGAGTACTATTAGAGAGGAGATAAACAAAGGGCTGGAAAAATCTACAGTCGTTGACAAACAGGAAATCCAACTGCTCAAATCTATCTTGGATGAGATGTATAAGAAGATGCAAGATAGTCAGGGGCAGGTCATCCAGCAGGAAGAATTAGCGAGGCAGTTGCAGGATAGGTTGTATTCTATTCAAAATCAGGTGATAGATTTAAAAGTTTTTCAAACCTTCAAAGAAGAAGGAGATACTTCAAAGAAGCAATAAAGTATCATATTGTAGGCTCATATTATCAAGATGATAAAGAAATAAAAGATAACCATGCAAACGGTTCAAGTTTTCATTTTTGTAACCATTATCCCCTAGGAGTTAGGAAATCACCAACCGCCAAGAATTGGTGACTTTGTATAAATATAATTTCATAAGACTGAGAAAAGGATTTTTTGTGGCTGATTGTACTAGAGAATTTTTCTTCATTTACAGTGATTGATGAGAATACAAAACGGAGATTCTAGATTTCGTCGACCCTAAGTTATGTGTTCCTCTTTACTTTCATTTTCAGCATCTTTCCCTTATGTATCTTTGATGAATGTTTAATTGCAATTTAGTACAACATCTACTGTGGTTAAGAGTTATTTGGTTATCTAATTGTTTACGGTTTTTCCTCTGTGCTTGCTATTAGCAGGCTCAAGACCTATAGATTATTTAGATTACTATATTTTTATGATTCATCAGAGATCTCTTGTCTTTCTTCTTCTCCTATTGCAAAGTGAGATTCCTCCATGATTGATGCCTCACATTGTTTAAACAGCTTTATGTTTTTCTCCCATCACTTTCATGATTTTTTATTTTGACTCATGAACGGGAAACGGCCTCTAAAACTGTTATATTATTAATTTAAATTTGGGAACTTTTCTCTTATAGTCTGAAGCAGAAATAGAAAACCTTGAAAACAAAGTAATAGAATTTTTAACCTTTATCCCTCATGACTGTATCGGTTACAAGACATCCCAATATAGAACCCGGCCTTTCATATTAGACTAGCATTGCTTTAAACTTATTTAACACTATCTTACAGATAGAAAACACACGGGTTGAATTAGAACATTCATGGGCAGCAATTGAACGGGATATAAGCATCCAGGAATACTGGGAAGCTAGACAAAGACAGTTAAGAAACCAGCCATAGCTTCTCTCTTTAGTAACTGACACATTTTATACCTTAACTCTCTCTACATTTTTTTCCGGATGCCTAGAATTTATACTTTAAAGCCTTAAGTATAAACTCTAGAAGAACACTCCACACGATGTTGGTGCAATTATTTGCATAATATATTACAAAAAATAAATTATCAACTAGGATTTGTAATCAGTAGAGTTGATGCACTATATGTGATGATAACAGATAGGTTCCTAAGTCTTTTTTGTATAGCTTAGATAAGAAAACCATCAATAACAAAATACTATGTTTTCAAAGATAACACTCTTCACACAATTCAGAAATTTAGAAAGAAAAACTTGCAATCATGCACTCAAAAGATTTTGCTCAGATAATGCCTTGTCCATTTACAAGGTTCTGAAGTGGAAATATGGACTTTGAACTAGTTATCTATAGTTGTTACTCTTAACAACAACTAGTAAGCAAATCTGGGCACACTTCAACAGTACAACTCCAAACTTAGAAGAGAAAACTGATAACAAAACTTCTCAAGCAAACAATGAATCAAAAGGTTATTTCTTAGGTGAAAAATCAGTTCATTAGAGGCTCATGAAATGAAGAGATGAACTTAGATCTTTCCTCCTGTAGCAACTAATTTCAACAGTAAACTGTAATCAATTTTATGCACACGATATTCAAAAGGAAATCACTCATAACTTAATCAATTCCGGAAGAAACTATTTGTGCCTACACAGGAAACACTAGGTGTATTAAGATTCTCCATTTAATGGTCCATGTAGGGTGAATGATGGGATATTAATTGTTCCTTTACTTGCAAAATAGAAACAAATGGTTAAGCACACAACTTAGCAAATGATTGTTCATAGACACTAGAATAATAAATGTTCACTCAGAAATTATGAACATCTACATAATTATCACAAACCTATATTGTACATTATCAAACATATGATTGAAATGCAACAGCAATGAATTATCCTAACTGGTTTTACAATTAAACTATGAAATAGTTTCACTCACACACAAATAAAATTACATTCACAGAATCATTACAAAGGAGCTTACCTTGGTTGGCTCGGTGGGCCCTTGTCGTGCCAACAAGGAAGCTCAAAGAAACTTACAGAACAGTAAACTTTACAAAACACATGGAATTGATGAATTTAACTTCATATTAATTCTTCAACAAGTATGTTTACAGAGATAATATGTTTAGAAATCCAATCTGCAACATAATAACTCCTCTCCCTTTTGGCTTAGCCATCACTCAATTTATATGATTTTTACATTACAAATTTGGATCTAGACAATACAATCCAAATCAAAACCATTTTCCATCAATGGAGGTCGAGTACAACCATTTATCTAATCAAGTAAATGCAGTTCTCACAAATCTGGGCATGATCTTAGAATTTCTGGAAAATTGGCAAAGATTTAGGATGGGTCGTTCCCCCTACGATGGAGGTTTGCACGTGTGCGGTCTAGAGATTCTGGCACACTTGTCTGCATGAAAACACCTTTTTGGACAAAACCCATGTCCCCAAATTTTTAGATTCATCGTCATAGGCCCGAAAGTCGAGGTGAAATACCAATGCCATAATGTTGGTACCAGAATCCTGTAGGTAAGGTTTTAGTACCGGATTAGCACAGTTGTAGCCATGAGTACCGAATTAGCACAGAACAGGTGTTGGTACTGGATTATACACACAAGAAGTACCTGATCAATGTTTCTTAAGAGTCAAATGGTTAGGATAATGCAAAATCAAACATTTAATCATTTTAAATCAAGAAAACTAAACAAACCATGCTTTAATCATAAGTTACCTCTTATGCACATGAACAAGGTCATCAAGTGTATTTATGGAGGAAACAGTCAAGTATATACTCATAGCATAGGTAAAATTGACTAAGACAGAGATAATATAGGGTAATAGAGGTGTCAATACTAAGACTCAACACACAAAATGTCGAATCCAACAAAACCAAAGAAGCCAACAAAACACAACTCATGTGCTACCAAGAGATTTCCGAAGGCATACAAATGAAGATCCCCCTACAAGGAAGCCACAACGATCACCCAAACTCCACCGCAAGTGGAGAAGAATTATCTTTCAAAGAGCCTCGTAAGATGAGCTTCGCTACAATTACCGCTCATGTGCTACCAATAAACATGATAACAAATCGAGAACCGACCAACCTTGCAAATGGCCCTAGACCAATATTCAGGTGGACCCGGTAGGTAGCTCATTTTTATCACATCACCCCTTGCACGAAATGTCGAAATCCAACAAAACCAAAGGGCTTGCAACATGCCTCCTCTGCTACAAAATATGTAAGGTCCTTCAAGGGAGCCACAACAATCACTCGATCTCCACCGCGAGTGGAGAAGAGTTATATTTCAAAGCACCTCCCAAGACGATATTCGCTACACTTACCGCTCATGTGCTACCGAGTAACATGATAATAACAAATCGAGACCGAACAACCCTGAAAATGGCACTAGTCCAAATCTTCAGGTGGACCTGATAGGCAGCTCCTTTTTATTTAATCACCCCTCGGACAAAATGCCAAATCCAACAAAACCGAAGGGTCTGGGACACAACTCATGTGCTACCGAGATTTTTTTTATAAGCCATACAAAAACAAATGCAAGTCCCTGCATGGAAGCCACAACAATCACTAAAACTCCATAACAAGTGAAAAAGATTTCTCTTTCAAAGCGCCTCCCAAGATGAGCTTTGCTACACTTACCGCTCATGCGCTACCGAGAAACGTGATAACAAGTCGAGAATTGACCAACCCTACAAATGGCCCTAGGCCAATCTCTGGGTGGACCCAATAGGAAGCTCCTTTTTATCACATTACCCCTCACGCGAAATGCCAAATCCAACAAAATCGAAGATCTAGCAAGGTAACTCGCATGTTACCAAGAATTTTCTAAATGCAAGGGGCCCTGCAAGCAAGGAAGCCACAACAATCACCCAAACTCCAGGACGAGTAGAGAAGAGTTATATTTCAAAGTGCCTCCCAAGATGGAGCTTCACTATGCTAACCGCTCATGTGATATTGAGCAATGTGATAACAAGCTGAAAACCAACCAACCCTGCAAATGGCCCTAAACCAAATCTTCGAGTGGACCCGGTAGGCATATCCTTTTTATCACATCACCCCTCGCATGAAATGTCAAATCCAACAAAACATAACTGAAGAGTCAAGGATACAACTCATGTGGGGGAAAAACTTGGGGTTTCCCAAAGGCAAGTTGTCAAGAGAGGGCGCCCACATGAGAAATCGTAAAAAAAACAAGGTAGCACACACAAAGGCAAGGCAAGTTCGCAAGAGGGGCACCCCAATGAAGAAAACCGAAGAGACAACGACATAGGTATGGTGGAAATAAAAATTGGGGTTTCCTTAATGCAAGGCAAACTTGGGGTTTCCAAAGGGGAAATTCAAGGAAAGTTGGCAAGAGGAGCACCCAAAGACAAGAGGAGTGCCCAACCAACAAAACTGAAAGAGCCAGCGAAACAGGTGTGGTGGGAAAAAAAACTTGGGGTTTCCCGAATGCAAGGAAAACTTGGGATTTCCAGAGGCAATGCAAGGCAAGTTGGCAAGAGGGGCGCCCAAAGGAAAGAGGAGAGCCCAACCAACAAAAACGAAATATCCAGTGACACAGGTGTGGTGGGAATAAAAACTTGGGGTTTCCAGAGGCAATGCAAGGAAAGTTGGTAAGATGGGCGCCCAAAGGCAAGAGGAGCGCCCAACAAACAAAACCGAAAGAGCCAACAACACAGGTGTTGTGGGAAAAATAAGTTGGGGTTTCTTGAATGCAAGGAAAACTTGGGGTTTCCAAAGGAAATGCATAGCAAGTTGGTGAGAGGGGCGTGAAAAGGAAAAATATTAGTTGGCAAGAGGAGCGCCCAACCAACATAACCGAAAGATCCAGCGACACAGGTGTGGTGGGAAAAACAAATCGGGGTTTCCAGAGGCATTACAAGGCAACAAGAGCGCCAAACCAACAAAACTGAAAGAATGGATGGAATAGGTGCGGTGGGAAAATGAACTTGGTGTTTCCCGATGGCAAGGCAAACTTGGGGTTACCAGAGGCAATGCAATTCAAGTTGGCAAGAGGGACGGCCAAACGCAAGTCAAGCACCCAACCAAAGAAACCGAAAGAGCCAATGTCACAGGTGTGGTGGGAAAAAAAATCTTGGGGTTTCCTTAGGCAACGCAAGGAAAATTTCCAAGGGGGGTGCCCAAAGGTAAGCCGAAATGGAAACAGGAGTTCCCAACCAACAAAATTGAAAGAGTCAGCGACACAGGTGCGGTGGGGAAAAAATTTGGTGTTTCCTGAATGCAAGGCAAACTTGGGGTTTCCAGAGGCAATGAAAGGCAACTTCACAAGAGGGGCACCCAAAGGAAAGTGAAGTTCACAAGAGGAGCAACATCCCAACAAAACTGAAAGAGTCGGCTACATAGTTGTGGTGGGAAAAAAAACTTGGGGTTTCCCGAACGCAAGGAAAGCTTGGGGTTTCCATAGGCAATGCAAGGCAAGTTCACAAGAGTAGCACACAAAAGCAAGTTGTGTTGGCAAGAGGAGCACCCAACAAACAAAACCGAAAGAGCCAGCTGATCAAGAGCGGTGGGAAAATAAAATGGGGTTTCCCAAATGCAAGGCAAACTTGTGGTTTCCAGAGGCAACGCAAGGAAATTTTCCAAGGGGGGCGCCCAAAGAAAGTCGAAATGGCAAGAGGAGCACCCAACCAACATAACTGAAAGAACCAGCGACACAGGTGCGGTGGGGAAAAAACTTGGGGTTTCCCGAATGCAAGGAAAACTTGGGGTTTCTAGAGGCAATGCAAGGCAAGAGGAGCGACCAACCAACAAAATCGAAAGAGCCAGCTACACAGGTGTGGTGGCAAAAAAAACTTGTGGTTTCCCAAACGCAAGGAAAACTTGGGGTTTCCAGAGGCAGTGCAAKGCAAGTTCGCAAGAGTAGCACCCAAAAGAAATTCGTGTTGGCAAGAGGAGTGTTGGCCCTTGGTTATGGAAGCAAGCGAAGATCAAAGAATAAAAGGCAAAACGCAAACTGCATGGAAGACACAGTGACTGTTACTAGGTTGAAGTAAGAAAAAGAGCAGAAAGTATGGAGAAAAGTAATAGAAAGAAAGACATTGGACGAGGAGATCGAGGATGACATATCAGAAAGGAAGACGGATTATGGACAACTTAGTAAGTGGAAAAATCTACCATCGGATGCTTTGGAGCACCGCATGAGAAGGAAGGAAAGACAGGCTGGCGAAGCCCTGAAAACTTGGGTCAAGTTGACCTAGGGTTTTAGACACATAGGGTTTTTGTATATAGGGTTTTGACACTTAGGTCTCGGCCTAAGGCTGTCGATGAGCTATTGTAATGTATAAATATATTTCTAAAGGACCTGGGATGGTTTGTTGTTATTTTTTTTGTTGTTGTTGTTGTTGTTGTTGTTGTTGGTATTGTTGGTTCTAGTTTTGTTATTGGTGTTGGGGTCCTATAATTATAGGCAACTCGATTCTTCGACTGTTGATTTGGCATTTCCCCCCGTGATGAAGACTTATGGTTCGGTTGACCCCCTTTTTTCCCCTCCATCCATTTTGCTTGATCCTCCATCATCCTGTTGCATCCTTCATCCTCCGCTGCGCCTTCACTCCCTTGTCTTTTCGACTCATTGAGTACGCCTCACCCACCTTCCATCCATGAATAAACAGACTTAAGATAAAAACATTAAGTTAATAATGCTAGTAATAAAATTTAATATATAGTTAGTTTAATAAGCTGGATTATTTAATAATTAATTAGTTAATTAATAATGAATCAATCGTTAATTAATTAATTAATTAATAATTAATAATATAGTTTGGTTAGTAACTAGGTTAGTTTGGATTAAATAAAACAATTAAAAATAAAAACAAAATATAATAAATATATATTAAAACATTAAATAATATAAAAACAAATTATATAAAATAAAATATATAAAAAATACAAAACATTAATAAAACACAAAACATACATAATAAAACAAAATATATATAAAACAAATTTAAAACAAACAAAAATGTAAACAAACCAAACGAAAACATAAAATATTTAAAAAACAAAACATGTAATAAATAATATTAAAACTAAAAACAAAAACTAACAACTTAACACTATCCTAAGTCTACCCGCCCTCTACCTCCACACACCTCCATACCTCACGCCCCTCCATTCATATCAAACATAAATCAAACGGCCTTAAAACTTTCCGGACCCCCCCTCACCATCCGATGTTTAACGAGAGGGGGGGGTCCGGAATGAGGTAGTTTTCAATACCACCCCCCCTCCACATATCATGACCCTATTCCAGCGGACCCCCCCCCAAAAAAAACCTCTTACCACCTCAGGGGGGGTCCGAAATACCGCCCATGACGAAAAAAATCGTTTTTTTTCAATTTTTTGCCATGTTTTTGCATGTTCATCATGTCTTCTTCCAGAGGAGATTCTGGGCAAATGAAAACGAATTTTGAAAACCCTAAAGAGGTTTTTCTCCATAATGGGATGAAGAAAAAAACTCTCTCTCAGTTTTTTCAACGGCACTACGAGAAGGGAGAATCGAAGCCATCTTTGAGGCCCTTTTTTCCATATTTCTTCTTTTTTGTTACAGTCTTGATTTTGCGGGAGCTGTTACGGCCAGCTGGAGGCGAATTTGGAAAAACCGAAGGATTTTTTTGTCCAAAACATGCCCATATACAATAACCTCTTTCAGTTTTTTCCCAAGTTTCATATTTGAAGAGAAAACCACGTATGTTCGGACCCCTGTTTCGTAGAAAACCGGTCTCTCTTTTATGGCAGACAGGGAATTCATTTACAGGGAACACATGGAAGTGATTAGAGCACCGATCCTCCAACTGGCAAAAAATATCCAACAACCCCAAGCATTCAACGACTTCTGCATTGATTTTTTTTTATGTTGTTAGAGTCTATTCGCCAGCAAATCTTAAACAGCCTCCAGTATGCCAGATGTTCAGGCAACATTTACCAATTTTAACTTTCATTTGGTTTGTGGTTTTGTTTGTTTTAGAGACAGCCTACAGGTGTCGAGATTTTGGTAACTTCTTTTCTATTTTCATAAAGTAGAGATAGGGCTGGAATGAGGAGAAGGCTGAAGGAATTTTTGTTTATATACACATGTAAAAGACAAATAGAGGGTTGGACCTGTGTAAAGTTTTTCCCTTTTTGGCTGGACTATGGGCCTTGCTACTCCAGGAGGTTTTTGTCTATAATTTTGAATGACTAAACAGTAATAGAGAAAACGACTCACCGGATTCTTGTGTAGCAACGTTGGTGGTGTGTTCCTTGTCTGTTTTTAATTATCTTTCTACTACCATTCAAGCCATTTCATTTCTTGTTATTGAAAGAGAGTAATGGAGAAGAATTTATGCATGCATACTCTTTGGCCAATTTTTCAATAATCTTTATGTTATTCATCTGAAGCTTTACAAAGGA
>SNQJ01S0172125.1:5447-20460 GCA_010110895.2 Picea sitchensis
CGACTTTACAAATACCACCATACAAATACATGTTGACCAATCCACAAAAGGGGATTTGATCTTATACAAGACCCGACTTGATCAATCCACAAAAGGGGATTTGATCTATACAATAATGACTCAAATACAAGTAGAATATTCTTTGAATTCACAATAATTCAACACCCACAAGGCATATAATGCCTTCTAGTACTACGTGTTTTTAACTTATTTATCAATTACAATTAAAATATCACGATTTTGCGGGAAATTTTTTATTTGTATAAAACATTAAAAAACCTAAGTGGGACTTAGTGCATTTCCACGAGAGTCTAAGAGGATGCTTAGCATGGTAATATACATTAGACACTAAACTTAGATTTTCCAAGCTAAGGCCTAACCATCAGTACACACTCCAGCTTTGGAGGAAATGAGTGAAAAAACTCAAAAATGTAAAGGTTAAAGCATGGCCCTCTAACTTCAATCTAGCAAATGAAATCTTCTACTCTTCATCTATATGGTGAAGGATAAAATAAACTTCTAGTTGTTGCAACCAATGATTCAGTTTTAATGCAACAATCTCACCTTGGTATGGCTTTATGTCCACTTTCGCTTCCATCTTGAATAGGGACTATGAAGGGTTCACGGCACTTGAACTTGACTTCTCTTTCTCGAATTCTTTCTGCGACTCCTTTCCCGAGTCTTCCTGATCTCCCGACTTCCCCTCCGATCTGATCTCTCAATTAGAGTCTCCATCATCTCCAAACCATCCGAGCTTGCTTGCTAGAGCTGCCATGAGGTGGTTCAAACTTCATATTGTGACTTATGTCGATGACTAGTCCAACCTCTCAAATCTCTCTTCTACTAAATCTCGAGGGTTATTATGAAAAGACTCGTCCATCATGGCTAGGATTTCTATGACTTCTCTTTAAGACGATTCCTGGATGCTGCAACTTCCCACAAATACCCAAAAGAAAAACCTACTCGGATACCAATATGATCTGTATATTGTCGTGGATATTCCACTGGAACAATTCGTAACAACAGATCTAATAAATAAAATTGAAATCTACACTATGAAGGTTAAATTCCTTTAGATTCCAGAATATTTAGTTATCGATTTTCTACTTATGCATGAAATAGATAAAATGTGGAAAATAGAGAATAGTAAAGTACAATCACACACCATCCACAAGAAAACACAAATATTTGCTCTGGGAAACCCTTACGGGAGAAAACTCAGCTAGAAGGTGAGGTTGCTCTCCTCTCTTTTCTCTGGTATGGAAATAATGCAAGTACAAAGGAGAAGGCACCCTCTATGGAGTTACCTAAGACCTATGGCCAATTAGGTTGCTATAGAACGTCAACCCCCTCTATTATGCTCTATGATTTCCCACTCCCAATTGTTCTTCTCTGCTATGGAACAAAAATACAATAACATAGAATGGAACCCCTTCTCCTCCTAACGGCCCGATATTTAACATAGCCCGATAGCCATCTAGGGGTAGGTTTTTTTACTTCCTTGACCCTCAATTGTGGAAGGGTTTTGAACCATATAGAATCTTCTTGAAATTCCTCACATGGCTAGCCCCATATTCATGAGTAATGGGGGTTGACATAGCATCCTCTCGTACCATGGTGGTCAACACGATAGGTCAACTTGCGGGAGGCATAACTTTTGCATACGAACTCTGATTGACGCACGGTCTCCACCATTGGAAAGGTCTCGAAGTGTAGAACACCATCAAGGGGGTGGGCTAAATTTCTGGACACCAGAACCCCAATAAACATCGTTTGATGCCTCAAAATGGATTTGTAAGGTTCCAAACCCCAATTTTCCAAATTGTGACATGCCACTAAAATGACTCTGCAAGTTGATTCCTCCAATTTTTTCCACTCAAAAGCATTGAGATAGATGACAAATAATATAATGATCCAATCAAGATCATTTGGTGTTCTAAAGACTTTACCATAGCAGACGACAAAGCCAAATAAACGTGTTGCATAGTTCGTTTACCTCCCCTTTTTGGTCTCCTACTTGGCCATTCTTCTCTAGGTTGTTCATCCTCCAATGTAGAACAACGCCATTTTAATACGCATTTTCTCTATTCTACCCTCCAAATCAGCACTATCTTTTGCCCATCTTGGAGAAATTGCAACTTCCTAATCATCATGTGCATCATGCACAGTAACCCCTGATCATCGCCTTTCATCTTGCAATTGTTTACCATGCACATTGGCTGATTTTTCAGCCTCAAACCACCAAGTCTCATGAGATTTGAGATCTGATTCAATCTGAAATATGTAATATCCCAAATCCCGGATCTGGATATAAACTGCTAATAACTGGGTTTCGGCTGTAGATCTGATAAGCTAGGGGTTTCTGATTTAGTTTCAAAGGTTTTTGGATGCGTTTTTGTTGTGTTTATTGGTTTCATACAATGCATGCACTAGATTTGGAACAATAATCAACTCCCATGTATTTTATTAAGTAGATGTCAAAGAATACAAGCAATACACGGAAAATCAATTGAATCTCCTTAGTTAGACCTTATTATGAATAGATCTGAATTGGAATACAAAATAGAATGCTAGGAAAATTATTGAATTATTGTAACTTCGAAGAATATTCTAATTATATTTTAGTTATTATCTTATAAATCAAATCCCCTTTTGCGGATTCATCATGTCAGGTCTTGTATAAGATCAAATCCCCTTTTGTGGATTGGTCAAACCATATTTGTATGGTGGTATTTGTAAAGTCGGCCCCTAGTGTTTATAAAGTGGTTTTAACCACTTCTAGAAGTCGGCCCTACTAAGTGAAGAGACATAACCCTAGCACCTCCTCAATTAGTATTTATATGTGAGGATGGTGCCTCACTCTTACACACACACACTCACTCATCTAGTGCGCATACCTTGAAGGCAGTTGCGGTTGCAAGAGGAAGGAGAAGAGAGGCGCATGCTCAGTCTTGGTTTATTCTTGGTGTTTTGACCTTAGTTTTGGCATTGTATTGGCAATCTATTATTGAGGAAGTTTTTGTTGGGTTTTCTCCCCCATGAGGGTTTCCCAGGATAAAATGTTGCGTACCTTGTGATTGTGTTTCTTTCAGTGATCCTCTTTATGTTGTTGTTTTGGAAATGCATTGAATGCTCGTGTAATTTGGAATTAATCTAATAACAACAATAAAAACTTAACAAAAATATTGGTAATGAAGACAAAATGATGGATCTAAGATCTGGGATATAGATCCAATACATGCACAGGAAAATGCGCTGCATGCAATTGGGAATGCACTGCAACTGTTGTTGAAAACTGGATACTTCGCCCTGATGGCTATACTCGTCAGATCTGGCTGAGATCAGTCCCAAATGGATCGCCCTGCTCCTGGTCACACTTCTCTTACTTCAGATCTGGAACTCTAGCTCACTGCAATTCTGTCAAACCTACGGATGGATCCCCGAAACCCCTACGCACTACCTAAGCAAGACTGGTTCGATTCTGGGGTTTTACCCGTCAGAACCAGATGAAAAATGTCTTTGGTGGTGCACCCTAGCTCCTCCTCAAATGGGTTGTGTTGCCACCTTTATACACACTTGGGGTAACATGGAAGAAATCTTCAATCCACTCAGTGTGTCCTTGGGGGAAAGTCTTGAGTCAAGGTATTGTCACTTGATCCTTGACTCCTCCATCTAGGCCAACTCCTAGCGAAGCCAAGGGAGGTAGTCCCTAACAAAATACTATGGCTTAAGCTAATCTAAGGAAAAGAAACCATTATAGGAGTTTATTGCAAAATAAGAAAATTTAAGTAAAGCATTCAACATTCATTCATTCAATGGATAAGATAAGATTTGATAAAAGAAAGATGTCCAATTGTAAAAGATGCTTGTACAAGATAGTAAAGGATACAATATCTGCAAGTAATTGAAAGTTTATTAGACAATCACAATAACATAAATGAATGAAAGATTAACTCATGCCCACAGTGAACTTGTAGCAATAAAAAGTATGAAGACTGAGACCAGTGCCTTAAAAGTATCGTGGGCAGTTGTTGAACACGTGTTTTATTAAGTTGTCTTTATTGAAGGTAGATTATTGAGATGAATTTTATTTGCACTGAAAGTAAAGTGTTTGAGAAACAAGATGTGGCCTCTTTAGAGGCTATCTCTTTGTTTGGAAATGTGCTGAGAACCTACCGAAGCCCCGAAGGCTCCACTAATAAGTTCACTAGGGGTGTTGGATGTCCAAAACGGGTGGGAAACTGAGTCCCGAGAGGGCCCGCCTTACTTTACACACTCACCCTAGGCGTTTTCCCATGCATTAAGATAGAAACTATTGATATTTTCCTATTTAGAACTACTCCGCACTGACCAGCCTCTTGCGAGGAGCTGAGGGGATGGTTTATTTGCCAACTTTGAAAAAAAACAAAACTGAAAACTAAACTAGCAATTAAAAGATTACTTTCCCGAAATAAAACTAATCTAGGTTTTGTGGTCGAGATAGATTGATTGATTCTTTCAGATTGTGTGTTTCAAAAGTAAAAGCAAGAAACCAACAAGGAAAGAAAGTACACAACCACACCACTAATCCCCCTATTACAATAATCTCTTCTTTGTAAGAGAGATTTGAATGATCCTTATAGAAATGGATCAAGGAAAAGAACTAAGGCCTAAAACAAAACTCTACTTTTATTAGGTGACTTGTGATCTTGTTTGAGCAAGATCATTAAGTGATACAAGGTTTTCTTTGAAGAGAAGAGGTTCAAGGCTTGATCTTGGGGCTTGAAAAGCTTTGTCTTGGTCTGAATCAGCTAGAACTTCTCCCTTTCTTTGTAATGACCTGTTTATAATCAGCAAACAAAAGAGATTAGAAAATCAATTAAAGCAATCTAAACAAATGCAACAGGTAAATGCTCTTGTATTTTAAAGATCTTGCAAATTTTATCAAGTAAAGGAAAGTGTTTTTAGAAGAATTTTATGGTTTTTTGAAGAGGTTAACCGTTAGAGGGTTCCCGATTGCTTGAATGCTCCAAACTCATCCAAATTGGACAGAGTTTCTCCTTGACTGTCCAATAACCTGCAAAAATCAGCAAGAAGAATACCCCGAAAGATGCCCAAAATGATTTTGGGACAGCTTAAGGGGTAGATCAAAATTGCCTGAAAAATTTAAAGAAAAAACTCCAGCTAACTAATGAACAAAAGTACTATAAAATTTTTGGAATTTTTTATTTTACAATGTTGTTTTAGGACAGCAAAGAAAAGCACTTTTAATTTTGCTAGATTTTAAAATGAAAAGCCCAACAATAGATTACACTTTTAGCTTTTAAAGATATGAATTGAAATTAGCATAAGAGTGTCTAAAACTTTACCAAATCTACCTTTTCTTAAAATATGAAACTCTAATTAATTAGCAGACTTATAAAAGTGACCATGCAAAGTAATGATGAGCTTTTATACCAGATTTCCTCTTTGCATGTAAGTAACCAAGTAACCAGAAAATTGTAAGAAATTTTGAAGAGTAGAGAGAGAGAAACTTGAATTGCTTGGAACCCTTGGACAAATGGGGTCTTCAAGTGGATGGAAGAGGGACTATGTCTTTCTCGGTGCTTGAAGCAATGAAGGATACAAGCTCGATCCACCACTTCTTCAAGACTATGAGATCATGCAAACTAATAGATACCTTACAACACAAAATGTTAGGATTATGGTGGCACCTACAAAAAAGACTCAACGGAGCATGTTAGTTAACCAAAATGAAACATGCACATTATAATCTTTTAAATAAGTACTCAATAGAATCATAGAAAGCAAACAAGCTTACATAATTCTATCCTATGGGATGATAACACCCTTCCAAAGGCCTATCTAACAATCGAATATGCAAGAAACAAGAACAACATCACCTCATTTGATCAAATCACATGACAATACATCCACAAAGTAGTTCCATACACTTCTTGACCTCCAAAGTCTTTATTCCAAAATGATATTACAATATTACAACAATCAACAAGCAATTCACCCAAGCTCCAACTAGTCTAAAGGAGGAGGGTCAAGCTTGCTTTATAGCAATCCGGGTGAAGTCTCCAAGAGAAGGGCACATGGAAAGAGGAGAAGTGCGCACTAGTGAAGTGGGGAAAGAGTGGAGTGAGTGGTAGGTGGAGTGGAGTGATGTGAGGGTGAGTTGGAGTGAAGTGAGGGTGGTAGGCGAGGAGAGGTCGAGTTGCACATAGGGATTAGCGTCCCTCTCTTGCTAGTGCGCCACACATGGAGGAAGTGTGCCTAGCTTCATTGGGATCTCCACCTGCTTGCCATGTCACTCAACTAAGGCACCTTCACTAGGAGAACAACTCGCCAACTAGACCTGGGACTCCAGACATGAGAAAACATGTCCCCGACATGTTTGCTAAAATTTAGCACTTTAATTATTTTGTCTTTTTTACCTTTTTGAGAGCAAAAATCAATTTTGAGTGATTAAAATCACTTTTTTGCCTCAACAAAGGTGGGGATAAGGGTTTATGAGGTGCTCTGGCTTAGAAAACAAGCACAAACATGGCATTTGACAACAATTGATGCCACTTTTAGGACTATTGACTTTTACAATTAAAATTATCTGTTTTACGGGAAATTTTTTATTGACTGAAAACTTTAAAAAATCCTAGGGGGGACTTAGCACAATTTCCATATGACTCAATAGATATGACTTAGCATGAATTCATATACATTTAGACACTAGACATTGGTTTTACCATGCCAAGGCCTAACACTAGCACATACTCCATCTTTGGAGGTGATTTGAGTGAAAAAACTTAGAAATTATTAATCGCCTAATTTCTCAGGAAATAAATAATTAACAAGTGAAAAAAAAAACACTCTAGAGTACATACTCGTGCTCGGGTCTTAGGTGGCCAATAGTTTTTTACAACTTTCATGCTAAAGTCATTTATTACAATGCCCCCGAAGGGATGGAAATGCGGAAAAGAGGTGGTCTCATAGACCGACTGAATTTATGAACACTGAATTCTGAACATCTGATTGCTCAGTCTTTGGCGACTCAACTGTAAATCTAGCTAGTACAACTCGGTGGATAACAGGTTGGAAGGAATTCATCCTTCCCTGACAGGTTGGGCCAAGTGACCTTCTTCTGTTGCTAATCTCCCCTAAAATCCACACACTGCAACTAGTAAATTGTGCACTACCTGATGTGGAATCCCTTTGTTGTTGTTGCTCGAATTTGTAGCTCAATGAAGGACCTGTGTGATCCTCCCGACAGTCTAGGGCATATCTCTCAACACCGAACCCTATCAATAATTGTGGTTCCGTCCAGAACTCCACAAAACAATGAAGGAAATCGCCTTGATTCCTCTTTGGTTCTAATTTTCAATTCACAATATGCATAATGAGCCAACAAGTCGACTTTTCCCCTTTATATCCTCCCTCTTCTAATTCTTCATTGATATTATTCATTTAAGTGACTTTTCTCCTAAGTTCTAATTCATTATTCACTTAAGTCACTTAAACACCCTTATACCCCTTTTAATTATTTAATGTCATTTTCAACTTAGGCTTTTTCCTGTAATTGACATTAAATAATTCCTTTGTCCCCTTTTTCTCCGACTATAGCCTACGGGAACAAGTATAGGCTACTTAGTCGCTCCTCCTAGAGTCATCATTGGGAATGGGACATTACAAAATATACATGCTTGCTCATCCACAATGACAACCTTACTTATGGTCACCTTGTTAGTAGCCATATCTATCAACTTGTAAGCCTTACATTGATTACAAAACCTAACAAACATTATGTTCTTGCATTTAGAATCTAGTTTTGTCCTCTTCTCATATGGAATCAACACATATGCTACAGAAACAAAGACTCTCTAGCAATTTACCTATGGTTTTCTTCCAAACCAAGCTTCCTCAAGTGTAGCATACCACACAGACTTTGTAGGAGCCTTTATAAGCAAGTACACAACAGTCTCTATTGCTCGTACCCAATAATTGTTTAGAACCACCCTACACTATCAAATCCATCCAGCCTTTTCAGCTATTATTTTGTATCTCCCATCCACAACCCCATTATGTTAGGGTGTGTATGGTGAAAAAAATTGTCTATGGATGCCTCTTTTCTTGCACACGTCAACGAAATTGTCAGAGCAAAACTCCACTCTATTATCTGATCAAAGGACCTTTATACTCTTACTTTCTTCCTTCTCTATTACTTCTTAATACACCTTAAATTTAGTGAAAGCAACAGATTCCTTCTTCAAAAACTGAACCTGCATATTCCTAGAGAAATCATAAAAAAAGTAGAATTGCCTTACACCAAAAACCAACATTAACTTCATAGGACCACAAATATTATAGTGGCCAAGGTCCAACACCTCCTAATCTCTCCAATCCTTCCCTTCTTCAAAAGCCAATTCGTGTTGCTTCCCAACCAAGCATGTAGCACACATATCCTCTTTATCATGTACAACTAGTGACCCATACAGCATTTTGCACTTAGTCAATAAGGAACAATATCAATAATTAATGTGCAGATACCTCTAATACCACAATGAATCGGTGCTGCAAACACTACTGGTTAACAAAGCATGTGATCGTCCCACATTGCCCTTAGTTATAATTTTACACTTAGTCGGTAAGGAAGGATATCAATAATTAATGTGTCCATACTTCTAATACCACAATGAATCAGTGCCACAAACATTATCGGTTAACAAAGCATGTGATCATGTCACACCACCCTCCACAAACATATAAAAGCCATGTTCCTTCACCCTTCATGCAATTACTTTGCCATTTCTCTTATCCGTCACAAAATATTTCTACCTCTAAAGACCACGTCCAAGTGTGGACTCTGACTAGTTATCTTACTAAATAAAAGAAGATTCTTAAACCCAAAATCTAAATAGCATTCTTGAACACGAATGTCTTAGCTATTGATATTTTGATTTACACAATCCCCTAGCCTTCAACATAATTCTCTCTACCATCACCAAGATTATCATTTATGATCTGGACTTGTCTTCAACAAACTCCACAAACCAAGTACTTCTGTTAGTTGTGTTTTAAAGCTGCAGAATGAAAAAACCAATCAGTTGAGTACTTACTTTCAGATCAGTTGAATGGACATCCAATGACCCATTTACTAGAGAATCAAGGAAATCCTGTGAGAAATTGTTCAATTGCCATAATCACTGGAATCCAATAGAGTTTGCAGTGTGCATGTGATTGAGTTAGAATCTCATGATTCTTATAACATTATAAAATAAACAAAATAACTAAAAATGGGTCCCATAGAAACTAGTCAAGATTGTGGCTGTGATTTTTAATATTTAGGTCAGATACATGGCTATTTGTTGCTGTTATGCTTCAGTACTTGAAAGTCCAGTCTGTGCCTTTCAGCCGGAATTTATATACAATGGTTGTTACAGTTATTAGCAAATTTCAATTAGCAATAAGCATCTGTGGATAACAACATAATTCATTTTCTGGAGGTGTTTTGGGTCTTCTTAGTTATTTCTGTTGAATTTATAAGAAATATCAAAGGTGACCTTGCCTAATCTCCTTTCTCTGGATCTTAAGAATCGAAGGACTAAAAAAGACAAGTAAACAATAAATATGCCACGTAAGATAAGTAATTAAGTAAGCCGTAGTCTAAACGTTCTACATTTTGGCCCTTTTCCGGGGATTTTTTCTGTTTAATTTTGCCCGAAATCCAGCAAAAAATTGTTGGATCTGCAGATTTGAGTGGCTAAATCTGTATAATCCGAATGCCCCGGAGGTTATTCAACATGCTGAATCCATTTATGCATTCAGAAATGCAATTTAAACAACCGAAAATTGCGATTTCATCCAGATTTATATCGCCAGATTCCGTCGAAAAAGCCCAAAACGTAGAACAGTTAGACAACACCATTAAGTAATTTTATTTCTATGTAAGCATGCTATCTTATTGGTGCTTCACCAAATTTTACATGTGCAACTTCATAAATGAAACCAACCTAATTATTAGTTGTACAAATGTCAAATAGCCAATTGATTCCAAAGTCCATATACATTATAAATATAGTAACAGGAATTTATGTTTAACTGATCCTCAGCAGGCCAAAAACTATGAGTATTATGATAGGCAAATAGGAAATGCAGTTCAGATCCTTAGAGACTGAAAATTGGTTGTTGGATGGGTTACAGGGAAGCTCAGAAACCACAACATTGGAATAACTCATCTCATAGATCAGGTCAAGGCCCAGCTTCTCAAGTTTGTCATTTTCTCCTGCAACCATATTTTCAGACAGCTGAATGGACTAGCAGACGGTTTGTCAAGCAGGAAGTCAATGGTCCAGAAGGCATTCTTGACATCTCTTGAAATTACTGAGACAGAGGATGGAGTCACCACAACCTTTCTTGGAAAAAAAATATTTGAGTAATCTCCATTCTCTGAGGCAGTGTGTCAAGGTCTTTATAGACTTGTATTGTTGCTGTTTATAAGACCGCTTAGATGCTACTTATAGACTGGATATGAAGGTCTTTATGGCCTGGTTAAATAACTTTGTTGTAAGACAGATAATTTTTCATAATTATCTTGATCTTAAGCTGATATCATAGTGACTAGATGTTTTGAACAGTGCAGTCAGCTCATTTCTGGTTTGTGTCTATGAATACTTGTTGAATGAAATATCACCTTTTCATCTCAGAATAAAGATATTACATTTCTTGGAAAAATAAGGTATAGGAAATGCAAATCCAACTATATTCTTAAAACCACCACCGAATTGCAAGTGAATGTAGTTAGTTAGATGTAAAGATACATAAATTATAAAAGTTTGCATGCTTTTTATGACAGCCACAGCATAGAACGAAATTGCTCTGAAAAGCAGCAGTTCAATACCTGGTGCATTATCTTGAACATGAAATGGATTTGTGCTGTAAGATTGTCTGAATTTTGATGAAGATCCAGTCAATGAGAAAATTGATCCAATACCATTCTTGGTATCAGCTTCTTGACTAAGTATTCTCAATTTCTCTGGTACCTGAATAAGTGGGTCTGTGACTCCAGCTGTATAGTCCCTTCTAAAGTGACTAGCACATATCTCATTTTCCTCTGACTTTGAAGTTGCTTCAACACAACTTGCATCACCTTTACATTGTTCACCAGGATAATGAAAACTTTCATCAGACTTTTTGTCAAATAGATGGACAGAAAACTTATTGCTTTCAAAGTCTTTCACTTCAGACAGTTGACAAGAATTAATCAAGCTCGTCTCCTCAAACAATTTAGTTTCATTTTCATCCACAGGTTGAGATGCCACTAGACCAGCAGCTGGACAGGAGTTATCTCGGCCAACAAAATCAATACTCATAGGTGCACCTAGGCATCCCTCCAGCCTTTTCCCGGATTCATGCACTAGAGCAATTTGTCCTGATTCCACTTTCATATCTCGATCTCTCTCCAAAGGTACAGATCGAGACTCATTTGAGCAATATTTGTTCTTAAATTCTGTGGCACCTACCCGAATCCACCGACTCTGCTTTGTATTTCTATTCACAGATAATTTACCAGTATCAAGGTATCCCTTGTGGGGCCCAACATAAGGAAGTGACCAAGGAAAAGGAGGAATACTGTCACTTTGAACAGTGTATGTGTTAGAATGTCGTAAAGATGAACTTTGCAACCCAGCAACCATTTGAAATGGGCATTGTGATATCAAGCTATCCACAGTTTCTACAGCTGGAATTCCCAGACGTTGTAAAAACTCTTCCGGTTGGTAAAATGGAAGATTGTGGACTGGAAAAACAGATTTGGTGGTTGCTTTCACTAGACCTCCTGAATCAGCTTCATTAGATTCACTGCTCCAAACTTCCTAAAAACATATTAAATATTAGGAGAGGAGAGATGCAAGAAAGAAAATTTTACTATGGTATACTTTAAGAGTTTTCCTTAGCTGTCAATGACCAAAGGCAAAAGAGTTGAAGGATAAACTTGCAGAGAGAACAAAGTGTTGCACAGTAACCATACAAGTCAGGTGGAACTCTGAACAAATAGAAATCAGAAACATAGTGTACATTCAACTTACCTTTATTGGTGAGGAATCTTGTCCTGCTGCTTTCCCTTGATCCATGGTGTCCTCTATCTTGGCACCAAAATTCATTTTGTTAATCTTATTTTGGCTAATGGGCCATCTAGAAAGTTGCCCTTTCAAACTGTAGCTGCTATCCAAGTCGTTCACCTTCTTCTTAGATATCACAGACTGGGATGGCAGTATCTTACAAATATTTTGAACAGTTTGTATAATATTTTCATTGTTGTTGTTGCTTTCCCTTGTATCAGTTCTAGAAAGTCTAGCCACTTCACAATATTCATTAAGCAAATCTGTCAGCGTTAAATTTGCCATGTGCTTTGAAACATCAATAGGGTCGGATTTCAGGCCATAAATACCTGAACAAGAAAATAATCATATTCGTAACAGTAATAATTGGATATATGCAACAGAGTAAATATAATCATGAAAAGAGGATATCATTCTTTGACCAGTCACGAAGCACAATCGCAAACAAAACACTAAACTACATCAATTTGCAAAATACAAGCAAACTGTTGTACAAAATACTAGAAAAAAACTTGCAGCTGACAGGGCATGCACCCCGAACCATTAAATCAAAAAAAATGCATCCTTATTACAGAATTAACTGGCACCACAAAAGTATTAATAATAGCTAAAGTTCACTCTGAAAAAACTCTATGAAATAGTGGCAAGTGTAGTCGCACTGAAAAATGAACACTGCAATGCAACTAGGTTGGACACAGAAAAGTGGCAAGCATATTTAATAAAATCTTTAAAACTTGCATGGACTCAAAAACCCTTCATCTTTTGTTTTCAAGCTTTAAGGGTTTTAAATTTGTCAAGGATCCATCTGCTTATATGTTTTTCCGAACATGAGTATGCCCATTACTATGGGATGAAACTTGAATGAAAAGAAATTGGAGGAACAATTGTCTTTATTGAGTCAGGATTTCATTCAAGGACCAATGCCTTATCTTTCCTTGTTCAACCAAATTGTTGGCATGGTTTACTACCTTTAACAAACCATTGAAAGAGACATACTCTCGCAAGATGTCGAGGATCATTTACAAGAATATTTTAATACCAAAACTCATGAGAAACGACTTGAAATCTATGTTACCGGATACACCTGCCACACAGTTCCTGCCCAATTGGAAACGGCCGCTGTGATTAATTGGTGGATCCCGTGACAACCAGGCCCACACGCACAGATCCAACAGCAACTCTGATAATTGATTCGATAGTTGTTAAACGTTTGTTAAGTCTGTCTCCGGCCATGGAACGGTCGCTTATTTTTTTATATAATCAATCGAACAGTCACTTATTTTTGTTTATAGAAAGGTGCAAAATGAAGGTGCAATATAGAGATCACTTGCCCGGCTTAATATTTTCAAGCCGGGAGCAGCAAATAAACAGATGGATTGGTCCCACCCATACCTACTTATTCTAGTTCTGACCCAATCTCTACTTCCGATTAATAATAATAGCAGGGGGGGGAACTAATAATTTGAGGCCCTTAATCGAGAATCGAGAGGGGAGGGCTTCGATAGTCGAGCAAGGCGTGCTGGGCAGGAGATAAATGTAAATCAATCTGATGCGCTGGAAGCATGGAGGGACTGTGGTGGACCTTAAAATTCGTTGGATTCATTCAGGGTTTTTAAGAATAGTGGGGGAACTCATCAATATCCAGGGCTATTCTACTTTAATGAAATAACTTATATCAACATTAATGTACTTTATATTAACACTAACTTTATAACATTATATTAATCATCATTAAGGTTATAAGCTTATTATGTTATATAGTTATAATGTAATACTATTAAACTTATATATTAAAGTTTTTTATAGTTATGATGTGATATTATTAAACTTATATCTTAAAGTTATTTATAGTTATAATGTGGTATTATTAAACTTATTTATGAACTTGGTATTAGACTACTAAAGTTATAACTTATAAATTTATACATATTCATAGAATGCCCTCATTAAAATTTAATATATAATTATTCTATACAAGTGTTAATTTTTTTAATTTTTATGTAAGTTTTATTTTTAATAATTATAAAAACATATTTATATTGTTTGTACCTGCCATTTCCCCACCATATCTGAATCCTGGCTTTTCAAAAATCTGGCGGATCGATATCCAGATCCACATCTGCATCTGGATCTATATACGGGTAACCTAGCTTGAAATTGACACCATTAATAAACTTGAAGCCAAAATTGTACTACAAAGGAATTTGAGATATAATGATGAGTAAGTTTTCTCTCATGAATTCATCACTAGAAATAAAACAAATCTTGAAAGGGATTTGTTGCCGCATGTTGGCCGCCTCTCCAACACAGGTGGTCAACTCCATGTGCCATGAAGAGATGCATCATCAGATGCAAATTTGTCGAAGACTTCGGTTCTACAGGGCATGTTTGGCCCCAACACTTCTTTTTGTAACTGGAATTTTTGCACCCCTGCGTGGGTTAATAATGTAATAGGTCTGCATGAGTCATGTCTAGGTCAGTTAACTTGGGATCGGTTCACTGGGAGAGTTCCTTTCACCGAGGGTTTTTTATCCTCAAGTTATCAATTGGGCTTTTCAGCCTTATTGATTTCCCTTGAGTTTTTCCGTCACACTTGCAATAATTCCTCCAAAGTGGTGAACGGCATTCTAGTGGGTTTATCTTTTGGTAACTATTATAGGGAATCATTGTAAATGACCATGCAAGACATCTTAGAAAGTTTCGTGGAATTCTGTCGAGTCTAGTATAGTTTTTTTTAATTAATTATTTTTTAATTAAATTTCCCTAAGTTTGGAGGTTTAATTATTTAATTAATTAATTATTTTTTAGCAATAATTGTAAAAACTAGGTCCTTCGACTTTTGATAAGGGTATTTGTGCTCAAAAGAAATGGAATAGCACCCCCCACATCCATGGACCAAATTTCAGCTCAATCGAACA
>SNQJ01S0172127.1:8269-20320 GCA_010110895.2 Picea sitchensis
TGTTGTTGTGATTGGACGACACAAGAGCATCGTAGCAAAGCGGGGATCAACAGAGATAAGGAGAGCTTTCATAAAGTAAGTACATCATCCTTCTTCTCTTGTCCATTCAATACTTTAGAACTAGGGAAAGAGTAGTATTCTGTCTCATTTTGTTCCAGATCCAGGTGGATCTGTGGAGATTGGTCTGTGTCCGCACTCACGAATTTATCCTAGAACACATCTCAGTGCCAATATTTCCACCATCAATAAAAACATGCATTCCTCCATCATTTCCTCAATTGAGGAACTCAAAGTAGACCTCAAATAAGACATGACTAACCAATTTGAATCTGTCACTTACATGATCTTCACCAAGCTGCATATCCCTACATATCCCCCTTTATCTGACCCACATTTTCATACCGAAGTTGAAACTTCCTCTCATTCCCATAATTTTCAGCCCCAACACTTTCAGTGTGACCTACGCCTCCCACATGTGGATGTGACCAAATTTGATGGCTCAGATTCCACTAGTTGGGTAACTCAAATGGAACATTATTTCTGTTTGTACGACATTACAGATGAATTGGCCAAACTCCAGTATGGTGTTCTCCATCTAGATCAAGAACGTTAGCAATGGTGGCAATGGAGAAAAATGCTCGTCAAAGGTATATTTATTGGACACACTTTGTGGTAGATATTTATGAACTCTTTGACACTGACACCAACAATTTAGGTCGTTTGACAAATTTGAAACAATCTGGCACAGTGGAAGACTTTATAGCTGCTTTCGAATGACTAGCTTTTCGTATAGATGGCATGTTGGATGCTTGTTTTCCGAGAATTTTTTATCAGTGGCCTCAAGGATGAGATTTGTACCCATGTCCTCATGGCTCATCTTCAGAGTTAGGTTGAAGCTACTAAAATATATAAGGAAGCACAACAGGTTGTCTCTTCTCAAAATTGAAAACCCTCCTTTATTCCTCGCACTAAACTAGTCAATCCCACTCCTCATTCTACTCCACTAAAGATCCAAAAATTGACCAGGGTTGAAATGGTTGAATGCCAACTCAAAGGCCTTTGTTATAATTGTGATGACAAATATTTTATGGGACACAAGTGTAAGGAACAAAAGTGTTTTATGGCCATCTCGTAATATGTTTCGGAAGAGGATGTTGAATCTCCCCTTGTGTCCATGTCACCTGAACCCACTAAAATAACCCCTCCCTCAGACCCTCCTGAAGTCGAAACGGTGATTTCCCTAAATTCTCTCACCGGATTCTCTTCTCCCTAAACTCTCAAGTTAATTGGCTACATCAAGCATAGGAAGGTCATCATTCTTGTTGATAGTAGAAGCACCCGTAATTTTATTCATCACTGCATTTCCCAAGAAACTAATTTCTATATACATGGAGTCAATCATTTCCAAATCATTATTGCCAATGGTGGGTCCATGAAATGTGGAGGGCGTTGTGAAAATGTGTGTCTCCAAATTGGTGACTACCACCTGAAATCTCATATGTTTGCTATCGACATGGGCAGTTGTGACATTGTGTTGGGTCTAGACTGGATAAGGAATTTGGGTCCCATTCTCATGTATTTTAAGGAATTAACCATGCAATTTGACCATGAGGGCCAACAATATAAGTTCCAAGGCATCACCATCGGTTCCCCTGAGATCATTAGTTCCCATCGCATGGAAAAACTGCTCAAAAAAGGTCATTCTGGTGTTATTTCCCAACTCCATGCCATACAAGCAACTGAAACACCCTATGTGTCACAAGACCTCCAATCCATCCTCTCTAAACATCAAGTGGTTTTTTCCACTCCCCAAGGACTCCCTCCTTCCCACGGTGTTCATGATCATTCCATTCCACTTGTCCCAGGAAGACTTCCTCCCAATATTCGTCCCTATCATCACCCCTTTTCCCAAAAAAATGAAATTGAGAAAATGGTTCAAGAACTGCTTAATGCACGTGATATCCACCCTAGTATGAGCCCCTACTCTTCTCCAATAGGCATGGTCCTCAAGAAATAATTTTCTTGGTGCTTGTGTCCTAACTTCCGCACCCTCAAAAAACACACCATTAAAGACAAATTTCCCATTCATGTCATTGATGACCTCTTGGGTGAATTGAGTGGTGCCTAGTTATTTACTAAAATTGATCTTCATTTTGGCTACCAACAAATCCGTATGAAAGAGGAACAAATTCCTAAGACTACCTTTAGAACTCATGAGGGCCACTATGAGTTTTTGGTCATGTCCTTTGGCTTGTGTAATGCTCCCTCCACTTTCAAAATCCTCATGAATCATGTCTTCCATCCTTTTCTCCGTCATTTTTTATTAGTTTTCTTTGATGATATCCTCATCTATAGAAAAACCTCGACAATCCATATTGCTCATGTGGATCGAGTTCTCCATCTACTTTCTCAGCACCAACTTTTCCTGAAACAATCTAAATGTGCTTTTGGTGCCTCTGAAGTGAAGTACTTGGGTCATCTTATTGGCAAGGTAAGCATCAGGGTGGATCCTAAAAAGATTAAAGTTATGCAATACTAGCCTCACCCAAAGACTCTCAAAAGATTGCGTGGATTTCTAGGCTTAACAGGTTATTATCGCAAGTTTGTTAAGAATTATGGAAAGATTGTGGCACCTCTCACTGCACTCCTTAAAAATAATTCTTTCACTTGGACTCCAGTAGTTGCTCAGTATTTTCAAACCTTGAAGATGGCCATGTACACCACTCCAGTCCTAGCCCTTCCTGATTTCACGAAGACCTTTGTACTGGAATGTGATGCTTCAGGGAAAGGAATTATCATTGTCCTTATGTAAGAGGGTCGGCCTTTGGCCTTTACCAGCAAACAATTGTCTGAATAAAACTTGGGAAAATCAATCTATGAAAAGGAAATGTTGATTATTTTGCATGTCGTTGATCTTTGGCTCCCTTATCTATTGGGGAAACGCTTCCAAATTAAGATAGATCATCAAAGCCTCAAGTATTTTATGGAACAACACATTTCCTCCTTAGAGCAACAAAAATGGGTGACTAAACTCTTTGGATATGATTATGATATCATTTACAATAAAGGAAAAGACAATGTGGTTGCAGATGCACTTTTCTGAAAATATGAAGATGAAGGGTCCCTTTCTTCTCTCTCCTTCATTGTACTAGATTGTATCCAAGTCATTTTCCAAGAATGGCTACACGATCCCAAAAGTTCACATTTGATACAAAAATTGCAGTCCAATTCTCCAATTTCCCTAGGGCACTCTTGGCTCCATGATGAGCTACGATACAAAGACCATCTATATTTAAGTAAATATTCAAAACTTAAATCTACGGTATTTTTTGAGCTTCATACTACAACCACAACTGAGCACTCTAGGTTTACCAAAACCTATGACAGTGTCAAACATTTTTTTTTCTGGGATGGTATGAAACCGGATGTTCATAATTTTTTGGTTGAATGTGATGTGTGTCAATGCAACAAGGGAGAAACATTAAAATTGTCTAGCACACTACAATATCTTATGATTCCACCTGCTATTTGGCAAGATATCTCTATGGATTTTATTGTAGGATTACCTAAATCGGGAAATAAATCGGTCATCATGCTGGTAGTTGATCATCTTTCCAAGTATGCTCATTTCTGTGCTCTTCAACACCCACTTACAACATCCATTGTGGCTCAATGTATCATGGATCAGGTCTTCAATCTTCATGGCATGCCACATTCTATTGTTTCTAATCACGATCCAACTTTCACTAGCAATTTTTGGCAAGAACTCTTCAAGCTACAAGGCACCCAATTGCATCTCAGCATAGCTTTTCATCCCCAAACTGATGACCAAACTGAAGTTGTCAACAAGTGTTTGGAAACATATTTGAGGTGTTTTCCTTGGAAAAGAAAAATCAGTGAGCTCAATGGTTACCACTAGTTGAATGGTGGTACAACACTTCATACCATATAGCTACCCGCATGACTCCTTTTGAAGCGATATATGGACAAAATCCACCTTCATTTCTCTCATATTTTACAGGTGTATTGAAGGTCCAGGCAGTTGATCAAATGCTTATAGTTCAATAAGCTATTATTCATACCCTCAAAGAGAATTTGGTCATGGACTAGATTCACATGAAGAAACAAGAAGACCAAGGTCGCTCTGAACGTCAATTTGCAGAAGGGGATCAGGTGTTTCTTTGATTGCAACCTTACAAGAAAAATTCCCTCAAGGATGACCATTTCTAGAAAATGGTGCCCAAATTTTATGGTCCTTATACGGTTCTCAAGAATGTGGGACAGGTGGCCTATCAATTAGATTTTCCCTGACATTCTAAGCTACATCCTATTTTTCATGTTTTCTGCTTAAAGAAGGTTATTGGAACTAAGTGCCAAACTCAAACCAAGCTTCCCGAGTTGGAAGAAGAAGGCTCCATTTGGCTACATCCACAAGCAGTTATGGACCAATGTGAGCATCGCCTGTGTCATCAAACCATCAAGGGAGTGCTAGTCCAGTGGAAATAAACAACCCCAGTAGATGCCACTTGGGAACCAACTACCATTCTGCAACAATTTCCACATCTCAAGCCTTGAGGAAAAGGTTATTTTTAAGTGGGATGACATGTTAGGCACCTAACCCCTCACTTAGGTAGAATAATATATTATGATGTAATAAATGTCAATATTAATAAGGCCTAGCAATAAGGAAGAATAAATAGAATGTAAGAAGACCTAATAGAAGTTTTGTCTTCTAAAAGGATCTTCCTCTACATGGTTCTTTTGATAGACATATTTAGTATAAATAGGAGTTGATGGTATGGGAAATTTTTTCTTGGATATTATTGTAATAGATCTCTGCTCTGTCGGAGGTTTCCCCCTCGAAGAGGCAAGTGAACATTGCTCTTAGTAATCAAAGTGCTCTTTCTGGTGTTATTCTAGTATCATATTGGTATTATTGTGGTGTTGTTCATCTGCCATTTATATAATTTTATTTCTATTCTGCATACTTTTTATATCTGGAATATTACATATTCTGACCGAGTTTTATTTCTTTGTTATTTTTCGGTGGAACTGCTAGTGTTGTGTATCCATCTATAATTGATTACCAAATTTCAAATCCTTGTGCTTGTATATATGTTTTCATCCTTAAGCTCCAAAATGCATACTTATTTCCATCAAACTATGGTATTCCATTTGTATACATGTTGTTTCTCTCCATGATCTACCTTTCAGTGGTTAAACTGATTTTTGAAGGAACCCTCTCTGATACCAATTGTTGGATTACTAAGAGGGGTGGTGAATCAGTAATAGAGAAATTTAATCCTTTTTCACCAAAATGAAAGTGTTATATCAATGTAGCATTATCATCCAATAGTTACAGAGTAAATAAACAATGAACAAATGAGAAATCACACACATACAGAGCACACCAGTGTTTTTACGTGGAAACCCAAAGTGGGAGAAAACTACATAATGTTTTTTCTTATATGTATTGAAGAATTACATTCATTGGAAGCACCAACTTTCTTTATTTTCTAGCTACAATTGGAAGGAGGCTCCAACCCCCTAGTTTTTCAGGCTACTACCTGAGGGAAGCTCCAACTCTCCAATTCTCTGGCTACAACTAGAAGGAGGCTACAACCCCCTATGTTCTTCAGCTATAAACGAAATGTGGCTACAACCACCTATCCTTTCCCCATCCAATCATCTTGAAATATAATTGCAAATGTAGACAACCTATAACTGTCACTGAATCCACCACTACTACTGTCAACCTATACCAATAACCTGTAACAACTTTTACCAATCAACCTGCACCAAAACACTTGTGCCAATAACCCGAACCAACAGGTACCATGAATCAACCATGCATCAACTACACATCAACTATGACTCATCAAGATGTATCAACATCATCAACTATACACCTCATGTATGTGCAAACTCATCAACTAATTGTCTTAACCATGTACCCAACATGTACCTCAACCATATACCAAAGACATACACCAATATAATGATAAAAAATTCATCACTCTATCCATAAACCAAATACCATAAACCCTTACGTCAAACCATGTGCCACAACCTCACTGTTATGTAGCCTCAAGTTAAACCAACAAATTTAGCAACACATCACAACCGAAAGACCAATACCCATATATCAAATACCAACAACAAACTACCAATTGTATCCCTCAACAAATATGATATATGCAACAATACTGAACATCCAATACCATCTCAAGAGATAAAACCTAGCTCACAAAACATACCTCAAACAAGATGTGCCATATCTCTCATAAATAGACCCCAACCATGTTGTTGCCATGATTTTTCTACCACACGTTTTCTGCCATGATTTTTCCGTCATGCTTTTTCTACTGCACTTTTTCTTCCACACTTTTCCTACTGCACTTTTTCTGCCGCACTTTTCCTACCACACTTTTTATGCCGCACTTTTTCTGTTGCACTTTTCCTGCCGCACTTTTTCTGCTGCAATATTTCTCTATCATTAATACCTTCCCAAATAACCTTTCACAAAAATAGATATTCAATGATATTCAAGTGTGATTAAAATGAGATATCCTTGCCTCTTCTTTATACTTTCATGTAGAATCCCACTTTCCTTATTTTAGGGAATTCTCCATTAACTTTATTATTTAAAAAAATTCTTTTGCAAACACTTTGATTTTTTGGGGCTTCTAGATGACTCACAAGGGTCCTCCAACTTCACATGGACATAACTCTCTAAACGTGAGGAGTTATGTCACGTTCCACATACCACCGAAAATTTCACTACAAGCACTATCCATCTAGGATAGTTTCACTGACAGATTCACTGACCTTAATCTCATTATTCCACAATTAAGCATGGGTTCTCTAACCATACTTCTAGGATAACTCAATCCACAAAGTGTCTTCCCGTGAGGGATTTAACCATAAGTGTACCACTTTGGAGTTCATCCATTTGTACTTTTTATTAACCATGACAAGACAATAATGAGTCATCTTTACATCCAACAAACTTGGGTCCATTACCCAAACCTTTGTGCTACCAGAATTTTCTATTGGACTTTCTTTAAGGTTTGACATCAATGATAACCAACCTTAATCAACAGAGTTGTGATCTATATAAAAATGAATTACCAAACTCATGCAACGATACTTCTTGGTAATAAAAGGGTTCCCATTAGCATTATCAAGTGTTCAAGTATATGGATAATTTCCAAGAGTGATTGGGATTTGGATTTATGAAGTGTGGTGATGAAATTCCTATTTTTATAAAAGCATATTAGACAAACTAATGCAAGTTAATAATTTGTAGCCCGCGCATATAGTGCATAACATATCACAAAAACATTGGAAACCTTGGTTGATAAGGAAAATGCACAAGTGTTCCTAGTCCATTGAAAAAAATATAGAAACACTATCACCAAGGATACACAATGAACCTAAAAACAACTAAAAACAACCAACTAGAATGTTAAACCTTTCCATTATCATATCATATCAAAAAACAGAGTTACAATGGAAAAGAGATAAGTTCTGAGCAATCCTACAATAACCTATGAATGAATAAAAAATTAACCAACTTGATCAAGGTTGATCCTTGGGATATTCTTGTACTAGGAAATAGTATCATCTCAAAACTTCAATCACTCCTTGATTGAAGAGATCTGCTCCCCATACAACCCTAAAATTAAGGTCCTTAGTTCTAGAAACTAGTTCCCTTCACATATTTTGTTCCCTAGATTAGAAATTCACATGAATGAGTTGGATAGGGTGTCTTAAAGGCCTTGCCAACTTCTAGAATAAGGTGAGGGAACATGATCCATCTCTTTCCTCAAAGTGCACTAGATAATAAATCATCATGTGGCTCGACCCTCTTGAGTTAGTCTTGCATACAGACATTCATAATGAAATAAATCATAAATAATCTAGCACAACTTATTTAATTAACCAATCTCGATTCATTCACCATTTAATTTAAAAACACCATACTTTTATATTTATTATGGTTAAAAAGTGAGTTTTTTAAAGTAAAAGAGTAGGTCAAAAAGAGTCATGGATGGGCCCCATGATCTACACTGTATAGGCCCATCATTAATTCCCAACTTAAGGTTTTTTACACCCTTGCGTAACAAAAACTATTGATGTATTCTCCCTGAACTAATGTTGTTTCTCCCTACATTGTTTCCTTATGTCCCATGTTGTATAACTAGTGATGGCCCCTTTCTCATAATACCTAATAGTCGTTTAAATTTCTTGCCAATGTTCCCTTTATTTTTCCATATCCAAATATGCAAGTGGTGAAGGATGTAAGAGAAGAGGGGTCTTCAACTTTAATCCAATCCATTCTACCTTAATTTTCCTAAGGGATTCTTTGTAGAGTGAGGTATTGAATAAGGAATCTTGTAAAGTGCTAGGTGAATAAGGTTATTTATTTTGAATACCATCGGGGAGTGAGTGCCACCTCCTTTGGTAGGACTGAGCTACCTCCTCTCCTAAGAGTCTTAAGGTATATTCTAGATGATCAATGGAATTTCCTTGTTTTTCCTCCAAAATAGGTGCCAAATGAATATATGACGTGAGATCCTCATGAATGGATATAATTTCCCTTGGTTTAGGATATTAAATCCTGATCTAAAGAGGGATATGGAGATCTTCTTCCATATATTTCTTTGTCTAATCTACTCTTAGTTCTTCATGTTGAAGCGAATATGACAATGCCATAAGTTGAACATCCCCTACATATGGATTTGAGCTCCATTTGTAGGGATGTGAGAGGGAAAGGTTGTGTATATAGAACTCACACATCTTATCCATCATCTCTTCATCACTTTCTTGGAATACATATACAAATTCCTTAGGTGTTTCTACTTTAAATCCAACTTGTTGTGCTAGGATTTCCAACTAGAATTTAATCCATTATTCTTTAATAAAGAGTGTATAGAAATTTGTGGTATTCCTGCAACTCAATAATTCTTGTTACAGATGGGACATCTTGGCTATGGATACCCTCATTATATATAATGTTTCAGTTACAGTGGCCTCATTTTCCTTGGTATTCTCTAACTCTTTATTCAAGGACTCATTTTCCAATTTCAACTATTTGTAGTCATGTTCCCATCAAATTTTCATAATATGGAACTTCTCCTATAGGCGATGGAGATATTTTTCTATGATCTCTATGCTACCCTCTTTCTACTTCAGCTTTTTCTACATGGCCTTTGGTATCTTCTTCCATTTTATGGGTCTTGGCCCTGGTCACTTCCAAATCCCTCAAGGTGGACTGCAATGTAGTCTATGTGAGTGTTGTTGTCTCTTCCTCCTTTGGTTCCTGTAATGGGCTCCCTATAGGGTTGGGAGAGTCTTCCATATTTTCTATGGAAGAAGAGACAGGAGTGACCAACTTAGGAGTGGCTTGGGATCTAGTCTTGGTCCTCCTATAGAACTTCCCACTTCACTTTTGGACTATGGATTTCTCTTTTATTTTTTGTGGGATTCTTAGTGGCATCCCTAATTTAATTAGGGTGGAATCCACCTCCTTGTTAATGGGTTCTATATTGATCTCCTTTTGGAGTGATTCTTCTTAGAAGTTTCAAATATAATTTCTTTCTTCTTTCCCTTTACATGACTCTCAAGGATTGATTCATGAATGGACTACTGTGACTCCAAGAAGACCCACCTATCCATATATATAATCTCTTCCCATGACACTTTGACATTTAGATTTTCCAAGTCCTCATAAACTATGACCTTGATTGTAATACCCCAAGGACGAGCCCCAGTTATATCTATGTATTGTAAACATGTTTTGTAGGTTGGTGAGTCGAGCAGTTGTAAGTTGGTAAGCTTATGTGCAAGTAGGCCGGAGAGCCTAGGTGTTAAAAGCCAAGAGCCTATTTTGTACATGTAATTATGAACTTTGTTAATATAAAAACATCGTTGCATGTAGACCGACCACGAAGAAAGAGTGATGGGGGACTAAGCTTCCACAAGGTTGGTTAAGGGAGGGGGATAAGTATTTGGGACTAGGGGCTAACATGGGGGGGCTTACCTCTAGAGGAATAATATTTTAACATTATTTCCTAAAAACTAAGGTGTGTTAGCACTGGAAATCACTCCTGGATTGCTTGCAGGAGCAGAGCCCAACGCCCATCAATTTAATGTCACGATTTGTTTATAAAGGAATGATCAAATGGAGATAAAGGCTCGAGGAGATATCACTCTAACTCGGGGACTGGATCTGGTACGTAAATAACAAAGGAGGTCTGGAATCCCAACTTCAGCCAGTGGGTTGACTAAAAGATGAGCAGGTGGAAGACTTAGTGAGAAAGGTGAACAAACAACTTTGGGCAACAGGATTACAGTGGTTTGTGGGGGAAAAACTCTAAACGCATGATCCTCCTGGTTCAGGGCTTCAAGAAACTGAAGAGAAGACTTGAATGGATCCTCCAATTCCAAGTCATTCAGCGTTAAGGAAATCATAGGAACCGATTAGAGACTCTGTAACCATTATAATGATCATTTACAACATCATCCTATAACAGCTACAACTCGACTGGATCCTCCAATTCCAAGCTTCTCTAACACAGTATAACAAAGATGTAAAGAAAATGGCATTCATAAGGCAAGAAGTCTCAGAAGTCTATACATAACCAGAGAATCAGTGCTTAATTAAAGCTTTACAACTGGGAGCCCTGCTCAACCATCGATGCTTACAAAAATGGCAAAAACGCCTACATATACTCAAAAACCACCACGACAGCAAAAACAAGACGCTGCATTAAATAATTGCGTCTATATGGATTCTGATAGTCTGCCCATGCAAACTCATGATGATCGTGCACCCATGATAGACGCCATCTTAACTGTGCATGGATCCAACAAGGGGAGTAGCTGAGCCATTTAAATGCCGAGCGAGCATGTGTAGACCTCCTCCGGATGGTCACGAAATTGGGCCTGGATTCTCTAGAAGAATGGGTACACATGACCCTCCTGAGCAGACTGTTGGTCAGAGCCTCCATGCCTTGCAATTAATTATTGAGGCGAGGCCTCAACCACCCTCTCTTTTCTTCATTCATTCCTGGCAGCTACTGGGATTTAGCCCACATCGAATTGGTACCTGGGACATCACCATGCCTTCCTTCTCTCAGGATCATTTTAAATCCCCTCTTCTGAGCCGAAGCGGCTCTTTAGATTCCTTTCGGGAATCACTGTGCAAACCTGATCCACAGGTCCTTTTGACTTTCCTCTCGGCCTCTGCACCTAGCCGTGGTGATCCCTGACTCTATATCGTGGTTTCGGGGTTTCAGACTTTCTGCTGCCACCAACCATTGTCCTCGTGAATCCCCGATCCCCGATTCTCCGATGAGCGCTTCCACATACTGGCCCTCCCGGCTCAGCTCCCGCTCATATGACCAATCCCCGTGACCGCGACCTTATTCCACTCCTATCGGGGTTTTGATGTTTGCAATGTCAATGCACGCCTGTCCTTATGAACCCCGATCCTCCGATCCCTGATGCGCTTCAGCCTTTGCCCTTTGGCTGCGCCTGGTCCACGTGACCGCCTCCCTATAAGATCGTAGCCTTATACTCCGTTGTCGGGGTTTCAAACTTTTTGATGTCGAAATGTGCAAGTCCTCAGGACTCGCGATATACCGATCCCCGATGCGCTCCTTTGTGCGTTTTCCCCTGCTGGCTATAACTCCTGGTCAATGTGACCATCACTCCATGTGATCGCAGTCCAACTCCCCATCGGAGTTTCGGGATTCACGGTTTCAAAATGCACGAACTCCTTGTGCACGGGATCTCCGATATCTTGATTCCCGATATGTCGATGAAGCCCTTCTGTGGAGCTTTCGCCGATGGCACTAGATGATATCGCTAACAAGAATTATCGCTAACATTAGGCTCCATGGGGGATAGAGTCGTCCCTGCGATGCTCTAAGAACTCCTTCTGCAGTTCTGGCCCCCTTGTTATTGGGCTATGGAGTCATGCTCAAAACATCCCGCTGCTGAAAATACAGGCCGAAAAATAAAAGTAACAAAATAAAGCTACAT
>SNQJ01S0172127.1:21940-37203 GCA_010110895.2 Picea sitchensis
AGTCGCCAGGTGAAAGATGTGCAGCTTCAAGTGTGTCTGGTCCTTGTTCACCATCAAAGGCCAGATATTAACATTGTCGTTACCCCAGGAAGCTTCTCAGGCTAAGAAAGCAGCCGCTGAAACCTTCTCGAGAAAGCTCCTCTGGGTCAGCTTTCAGGTGTGTCAACAGTGGCCACAACTGAAACAGGAAATTGGAAACAATGGAGTCGCCACAGTGGAGTCGCCAGGTGCACAGTAGCAATCTGAATAATTCTGATTTCTGATGCACCTTCAGAATCAATTGATCGTTGTCGTTCTGCCCAGGGAAAATCTTCAACTTCGTCCCCGTCAACGGCGCCAGAAATGTTAGCGTTGGAAGTCACTGCTGGATTGCTTGCAGGAGCAGAGCCCAACACCCATCAGTTTAATGTCACGATTTGTTTATAAAGGAATGATCAAATGGAGATAAAGTCTCGAGGATATATCACTCTAACTCGGGGACTGGATCTAGTATGTAAAGAACAAAGGAGGTCTGGAATCCCAACTTCAGCCAGTGGGTTGATTAAAAGATGAGAAGGTGGAAGACTTAGTAAGAAAGGTGAACAAACAGCTCTGGACAATAGGCTTACGGCGGTTTGTGGGGGAAAAACTCTGAACGCAGGATCCTCCTAGTTCAGGGATTCAAGAAACTGAAGAGAAGACTTGACTGGATCGTCCAATCCCAAGTCATTCAGCATTAAGGAAATCACAGGAACCGATTAGAGACTCCGTAACCATTACAGTGATACATTACAACATCATCCTATAATAGCTACAACTCGACTGGATCCTCCAATTCTGAGCTACTCTAACACAGTATAACAAAGATGTAAAGAAACTGGCATTCATAAGGAAAGAAGTCTCAGAAGTCTATACATAAATAGAGCATCGGTGCTTCATTAAAGCTTTACAACCGGGAGCCCTGCTCAACCATCAATGCTTACAAAAATGGCAAAAATGCCTACATATACTCAAAAACCACCACAACAGTAAAAACAAGATGTTGCATTAAATAATTGTGTCTTCATGGCTTCTGACAGTCTACCCATGCAGACTCATGACGATCGTGTGCCCATGACAGACGCCATCTTAACTGTGCATGGCTCCAGCAAGGGGAGTAGCTGAGCCATTTAAATGTCGAGCTAGCGTGTGTAGACCTCCTCCGGCTGGTCGCGAAATCGGGCCTGGCTTCTCTGGAAGAATGGGTACACAGGACCCTCCTGAGAAGACTATTGGTCAGACCCTCCATGCCTTGCAATTAATGATTGAGGCGAGGCCTCAACCACCCTCTCTTTTCTTCATTCATTCCTGGCAGCTACTGGGATTTATCCCACATCGAATTGGTACCTGGGACATCACCGTGCCTTCCTTCTCTCAGGATCGTTTTAAATCCCCTCTTCTGAGCCGAAGCGGCTATTTAGATTCCTTTCGGGAATCACTGTGAAAACCCGATCCACAGGTCCTTCTGACTTTCCTCTCGGCCTCTGCACCTAGCCGTGGTGATCCCTGACTCTATATCGAGGTTTCAGGGTTTTGGACTTTCTGCTGCCACCAACCATTGTCCTCGTGAATCCCCGATCCCCGATTCTCCGATGAGTGCTTCCACATACTGGCCCTCCCGGCTCAGCTCCCGCTCATATTACCAATCCCCGTGACCGCGACCTTATTCCACTCTTATCGGGGTTTCGGTGTTTGCAATGTCAACGCACGCCTATCCTTATGAATCCTGATCCTCCGATCCCCGATGCGCTTCGGCCTTTGCCCTTTGGCTGCGCCTGGTCCACGTGACCACCTCCCTATAAGACCGTAGCCTTATACTCTGTTGTCGGGGTTTCAAACTTTTTGATGTCAAAATGTGCAAGTCCTCAGGACTCGCGATATACCGATCCCCGATACGCTCCTTTGTGCGTTTTCCCCTGCTGGCTATAACTCCTGGTCAATGTGACCATCGCTCCATGTGACCGCAGTCCAACTCCCCATCGGAGTTTCGGGATTCACGGTTTCAAAATGCACGAACTCCTTGTGCACGGGATCTCCGATATCCTGATTCTCGATATGCCGATGAAGCCCTTCTGTGGAGCTTTCGCCGATGGCACTAGATGATATCGCTAACAAGAATTATCGCTAACAAGGTGGACATAATATGTTTTGTTATCCTAATTTCTTGGTAGCTGGGGACGTAGCCTAAATGGAGGGCATGCAGCTCCACGAAGACAAGTGTCGAATTGGGCTCATGTAGTTAAAATCTGAAGCGTTGGCTATGTTGTGGGGTGGGATTTCCATTCTCGACCCACTGTCTATCCGTGAATAAGGAGCATCCATCACGGATATTTGGAACCAGTAAACTTTGATTCAAATCATGCTAGTAGTTCGTTGGTCATTTGTCCATCCTCCATGTGAGTTCATGACTCCATTCTTCCATCCTCCTCCTGAACTCGTTGGCCTCAGACGTCGACCTCTGGTTACCTGCGCACGATACAGATGGTTGAGAAAGCCGCTCATGGGAAGGGGGTTCACTTGCCAATTCTTGATTCACTGTCTGGCCTCTACATGTGCCCTATGCATAACCTCGCACATCTAAGAAACCCGTCGGGGAGGGAAAATCCAACCTATGTGTCATGTGAATCTAGCTTATCCTCTCTTGTAGAGCCGAGTTCATTCATTAACTATTTGGGGTTGTTTTCTTGTGTTCACCTGAGCCGTGTTGTCTCTTATCATTAGGCTATTGCCATTTTGATGTCCATAAATGTTTTTTGTTGCTATTGTCACCCGTATGCTAGTTGAATGTTGTTGCATTATTTCTTAGGAGATGAATTGAAGAAGCAAGTTGTTAGGCTTGTGAGAATCTCTCCCAGGTGACAGAGTCTACTGGGAAGTGAGTTCTCCTGGAAGGGAGTCCCATAGTAGATACAGTACTCTGAGACTTCTAGTCCAGCCTATTGCTAAAGCCCAAGGTAAGGGAGGTGTACTGGTTGATGGACTTGTAGTAGTGAAGGTGTACTCTCCTAGGGTGGAGCAAGCATGTGGGGAATGAGGGTATGTGATTTGTGGGCGTAAGTGGGTCCTGGGATAAAAGATCCTTCCTGTTTTTTTGTGCAACTTCCTTATTGTCCTTGCCAAGCCTAGAATTCCCTTACCTGGTGGAGTTTATTCCTAGCTCGGGGGTGACCTACTACTGAGAGTGATGAGCAGCGTAGTTTAAGGCTAGGAGGTTTGTGGAAGGTCTGCATGCAGTTGGTGGATTTACTCCAGATAAAAGATAAGTATCATTATTGTGCTTAATTATGTATTTTATGCATGTTTTGTGATGCTTGTATGTTTTCATGTATTATAGTGCATGTATGAATTGTTTTTAATTCTATTTAAGTCTGTATGATGTCAGTAACTCTATGTTAAATGGGTTGAATTCATTATTATGAATATATATTATATAAGATGTAAGTTTTGTGTGGTAGCATTACTCGGTCTTTGTGTTTGTCGGGGATGTTACAATATGGTATCAGAGCCTAATGAAAGAAAGGGCTAATGAAAAAGGATTTCCCAGAACAGGAAAGCAACATGATTCAATCATGGCGGTGGTGGACAAGCTTACAAAAGATTCCCATTTTATTCCATTGAAGACTACTTACAAGGCATATATGGTTGTCGATATCTTTTTAAGGGAAATAACACAATTTCACGGTATTCCCAAGACAATTGTGTCTGACAGGGACCTGAAATTTACCTCAAAGTTCTGGAAGGGGTTGTTCAAAGGGTTCGAAACAAATATGAACTTCAACACTTATTATCATCCTGAGTCTGATGGGAAGACCGAGAGGGTGAACCAATTGATAGAATACATGTTAAGGATGTATGTGATGGAAAAACCATCTAAATGGGAAGACTACCTACACTTGGTAGAATTCGCCTAGAACAATGGGTATCAAGCATCACTAAAGATGAGCCTGTTTGAAGCACTTTATGGCAGAAAGTGAAACACACCAATAAGCTGGGACAACCCAGCTAATAAAGCAGTAGTTGGGCCAGAGTTTCTCAAGGAAATGGAATAAAAAATGATGAAGATTAAGAAGAATTTGAAGGCTTCCCAAGACAAGCATAAGAGTTATGTTGATAAGAACAGGATCCACAAGGATTTCAAAGTGGGTGATCATGTTTTTCTGAAAGTAAAATCTAACAGAAGTTCCCTGAAGATGGGAAACTGTTCCAAGTTGGCAGCCAGATTTTTTGGGCCATTTGAAATCCTAGAAAGGATTGAACCAGATGCATATATGTTTTCATTTCCTGCATCCATGACTGTACATAATGTGTTTCATATTTCATCTCTTAAGAAATATATACTTGATGTTAATCATGTAATTGATTGGAATGTGATTTGGGTGGAACAAGAAGACATCTTGCAGGTGCATCCAGTGCGTATACTGGACCGAAAAAGAAACAAGCTCTGTAATCAAGCCATAAGACTTGTAAAAGTCCAATGAACCTGGTACGGTCTTGAGAACGCAACATGGGAGCATGAAGATACTATGCGGGTAGAGTACTCACATCTTTTTGAATATTTTGGAAATCTTGGTGTTGTTTTATAAATAAGTTGCACTCAAGACAGTGAAAAAATAAGGGGAGGGGATTGTAATACCCAAAAGGCCGAGCCCCTTCTGAATTATAATTTTTCTTATAGGTTGGTGAGCCAATTGGTTGTAAGATGAAAGACTTATGTGTTTATTACGCTGGTGAGCCAGATGCCAAGGCCAGGAGCCTGATATTTTGTTTCTATATGTAATTATGAAGATCATTAATAAAAATATAAACATTGTTGTGTGTAGACTCTCCATGAACAAGAGTTATGGGGGACTAAGATCCACTAGGTAGGGTAAGGAAGGGGGGGCTAAGCTAGGGGGCTTACCTTTAGAGGAAATTATAATATTTTAATATTATTCCTTGAAGACTAAGGTAGACATTATATTTTTTGTTATCCTAAGTTCCTGGAAAGTGGGACATAATTTAAATGGAGCGCATGTAGCTCCAGGAAGACAAGTGTCGACCTGGGCTCATGCAATTAAAAGATGAAGTGTCATCTGTGTTGAAGGGGGTTTGCTTGCCAATTATCGATTTGTCATCTGGCCTCTGCGTCTGCCCTTTGCATAACCTCGCACATATGAGAAACCCCTCGGGGAAGGAAATGTTGACCTGTGTGTCATGTGAACCTGTCCTATCCACTCTTGCAGATCTGAGTTCGTGGCTTAACTGTTTGGGGTTTCTGCCTTATGTTCGCCTAAGCCGTGTTGTGTCTTAGCACTAGGATATTTCCATTTTCGGTGTTCATAACTATTTCATGTTGCTTCTATCACCCGTATGCTAGCCTAATGTTGTTGCAGTATTGCTCAGGAGATGAATTGAAGAATCAGGTTGTCAAGCCTGTGAGCAACTCTCCTAGGTGAGAGAGTTTGTTGGGAAGTGATTTCTCCTAGAAGGGAGTCCTGTAGCATCTACAGTACTCTGAGACTTCTGGTCCAGCCTGTTGTTGAAGCCCAAGGTAAGGGAGGTGTACTGGTCGATGGACTTGTAGTAGTGAAGGTGTACTCTCCTGGGATGGAGCAAGCATGTGGGGAATGAGGGTCTGTGAGTTGTGGGTGTAAGTGGCTCCTGGGATAAAAGATCCTTCCTGTTTTTTTGTGCAACTTCCTTGTTGTCCTTTCCAAGCCTAGAATTACCTTGCCTGGTGGAGTTTAGTCCCAGCTCGGGGGTGACCTACTACTAAGAGTGATGAGCAGTGTGATCTAAGGCTAGGAGGCTCGTGGAAGGTCTACACGCAGTTGGTGGATTTACTCTAGATAAAAGATAAGTATCATTGTTGTGCTTAATTATGTATTTTATGCATGTTTTGTGATGCTTGTATGTTTTCATGAATTCCGTTGCATGTATGAATTGTTGTTAATTCTATTTAAGTCTGTATGATGGAATTAACTCTATGAGAAATGTGTTAAATTCATTATTATGCATATATATTATATAAGATATAAGTTCTGCATCATAGCATTACCTAGTCTCTGTGTTGGCTAGGGATGTTACCTTCGGAGTATGGCCGAATGACACCTGTGATGTACTATAATATATATATATATGGTCTCTATTTCATATGAAGGAAAGGGCTAATGAAAAAGGGGATAGCGCTTGAAACTTGGAGTTTTGGAAGTGCGCAGGAATAGCCCGTGGGTCTGACAAGACCTGTGCCTAAAGCAGAAAAGGTGGCTTGTGTATAATTGTTTTGGGTTCAATCATGAGCCCAAAGATTCAATTCGACTCAGAAGATATAAGATCCTTTGATCGAGAGGTCAATAGACCCCGCTAATGTAGGGGAACTGTGTTGAAAGTGCTCAGGGAAGAAATAGTCATGCACATTGATCACAGTGAGAGCAAAAGAAGATTCAGGAATCTGAGAAGAATTGAAGACTTCTGGGATTGGCAAGGAAAAGTTGCACATGGGAAAGAAGTTGCTGCAATTTCGGTGGCAACAAGTATGTTACGACTTGTTGAGTGAGCCAGAGGAAAGAATGCTTGCATGCTTGCATGTGTTGTTGGTGATGTTGTTGCATAAGGAGGGAAGCAACAAAGAGATAAAGTGTTGGTTATAATTTTGATAAAAGAAGCATGAAATATTCTACTGCCATCAGACTTTCAGGTAGTATAAATATTTATTAACGACAGTCATGTAGGTATGAGTTTTTATTACTCTTTTTGCATGATTGCTGAAAGGAAATTTAGGTAAGAATTTCCTCAACCCGAGTTATTATATAAAATCACATGATTATATTATTGAATGCATACCACTGGATGTGGTAAAGTTTGTAGGCATGTATTAATTCAAAGCTTTTATCTTCTGAATGCACACACTAACATAGTAGAATGTGATGTTAATTTGGTTATGGGGTAATAACCAAAGAATTAAAATATAAGAAATTGTTATAGGAATGAATGCATGTAAGCTAGTCATGTATGAGACTAGGACATGGTTGAATATGTTTTGTAAGTACATGCATATATATTATTGCATGGAAATAATTGTTACTAACAGCTGAAATGTTGTTAACTCATGAAGTTGTTCAGGGAGGTGTTAGACATTGCAACAGGAAAGTTGCAAGTCAAGTAGTCACATGAGCATTGACCATAGGAAATTTTCTTGTTCAAAAGAATAAATAATGAACTTATTGTTATTAATTATGAACATCCATATGCATAGAATGATGATTCATTCTAGTTTATTAAATTGTTGGGTAATTGTGATTGAATTGCTAGGTGCATGAAATTTTAATATCACTGCATAATATTGTGTACATATTGCAATTGAATTATGATGTACAACAAATACTGACAATTTGTTGGATGTATGCAAGATGAAGCATTACGGGAAAAATGGTATGCAGTTTGGTGCCTGTGGAAAACCACAAGGATGGCTGCATTCATAATATGACAACAACCAAGATGAATTATGAAATAGAATTTCATGTTTTGGGGAAAAAGTTGAATTCCCTTTTGAACTAATTGGAGTTACTAAATGAATTCTTTTATGTTTTCTCATGATAACTGCATGTGGGTGATGCAGATGAGATGATGTTGATAAAAGTTAGAATGTTGACTAAAAAGAGTAGCTCAGGGAAGATGATGATTGGAGACCTCTGAGGGAAGTTGGAACTCCTTGAGCCATGGTGCTCTAAGACTTTCGATCCAGTCTGTTGCTTAAGACCAAGGAAAGGGAGGTGTAACAACCAATGGACTGTGTGACAGTGAAGGTGCACACTCCTGGGGTGGGAAATGCATGTGGGGAAGAGAGACCGTTGGTTGGAATGCAGCTAGGGTTTGGTACCTTGGCCTAGACTATGTTGATATGGAAGTTTTCTCAATCAAAATATAAGTATCAATTCTCTAGTCATTGTATGCTATGTATCTCGTAATTGGTATACCAGTTATAATGTTATTATAATTGTCTGTATATATATTGCATGTATGTTCTAATGTTTATTCTGAATGAATAGGTGTATGAGCAGAGTGTTTACATCTATGAAGTCATAGCACTGATGAGAGTTTATCAATGGATGGAACATCATGGATCTACAACCATTCGGTGCTCTCAATGAGGTTTAATTGAAGCATGTAACAAGGAACAATAAGTTGAATGCTTCCTAAAGAAAATATATGGAATAGAGAAATTGAGTTTCAGCTGTAGTATGGATACCATAATTGGTGCTCGAAAGTAAAGTTGGATAATGGGCTTCCAATAGCTAAAGCTTGGAGCTTTTGAATAATTTTTGAATTATATATGTGTAAGTAAGTTGCATTGAGGATAGTGCAAAAATAAGGGGAGGGGATTGTAATACCCCAAGGATGAACCTCAATTATATCTATGTATTGTAAACATGTTTTGTAGGTTGGTGAGCTGAGAAATTGTAAGCTAGTAAGCTTATGTGCAAGTAGGACGGAGAGCCTAGGTGTTAAAGGCCAGGAGCCTATTTTGTACATGTAATTATGCACTTTGTTAATATAAAAACATCGCTCTGTGTAGACCGACCACAAAGAAAGAGTGATGGGGGACTAATATTCCACAAGGTTGGGCAAGGGAGGGGCATAAGTATTTGGGCCTAGGGGCTAAGCTGGGGGGGCTTACATCTAGAGGAATAATATTTTAATATTATTTCCTGAAAACTAAGGTGGAAATAATATGTTTTGTTATCCTAAGTTCCTGGTAGTTGGAGACGTAGGCTAAATGGAGTGCATGTAGCTCCAGGAAGACAAGTGTCGACCTAGGCTCATGTAGTTAAAAATCNGGGGTCCATTCTCGACCCACTGTCTATCTGTGAACATGGAGCATCCATCACGGATCTCTGGAACCAGTACCCCATGAGTCAAATTGTGTTGTTAGTTCATTGGTCATTCGACCATCCTCTACGTGAGTTTGTGAGTCCATTATTCCATCCTCTGCTTGAACTCATTGGCCTCAAACGTTGACCTCTGGTTACCTACGCATGGTACACATGGTTGAGAAGGGGGTTCGCTTTCCAATTCCTGATTCATCATCTAGCCTCTACGTCTTCCCTCTGCATAACCTAGCACATCTGAGAAACCCATCGGGGAGGGAAAAGTTGACCTGTGTTTTCTGTGAACCCAACCTATCCTCTCTTGTAGAGATGAGTTCATGCCTTAACCATTTGGGGTTGTTGCCTTGTGTTTTCCTGAGTCATGTTGTGTCTTAGTGTTAGGTTGTTGCCATTTTCATTGTCCATAACTATTTCTTGTTGTTGTTGTCACCTGTATGCTAGCTGAATGTTGTTGCAGTATTTCTTAGGAGATGAATTGAAGAAGCAGGTTTTCATGCATGTGAGAAGCTCTCCCAGGTGAGAGAGTCTGTTGGGAAGTGAGTTCTCCTGGAAGGGAGTCCCGTAGAAGCTACAATACTCTGAGACTTCTGGTCGATCATGTTGTTGAAGCCCAAGGTAAGGGAGGTTTATTGGTCGATGGACTTGTAGTAGCGAAGGTGTACTCTCCTGGGGTGGAGAAGGCATGTGGGGAATGAGGGTTTGTGAGTTGTGGGTGTAAGTGGCTCTTGGGATAAAAGATCATTCCTGTTGTTTTGTGCAACTTCATTGTTATCCTTGCCAAGCCTAGAATCCCCTTTTCCGATGGAGTTTAGTCCCAGATTGGGGGTGACCTACTGCTGAGAGTGATGAGCAGTGCAGTCTAAGGCTGGGAGGTTCGTGGAAGGTCTGCACACAGTTGGTGGATTTACTCCAGAAAAAAGATAAGTATCATTGATGTGCTTAATTATGTATTTTATGCATGTTTTGTGATGCTTGTATGTTTTCATGTATTCCATTGCATGTATGAATTGATTTTAATTATATTTAAGTCTGTATGATGGTAGTAACACTATGTTAAATGTGTTAAATTCATTATTATGCATACATATTATATAAGATGTAAGTTTCGCGTGGTAGCATTACCCGATCTCTGTGTTGGTCGGAGATGTTACATTGATGATACCATTGTTGGTGTAAATGTGCAACAAGGGTGAGTATATCTAAAAACTTTGTGGTTATGTCAAAGATATAAACAAAAGTTGGTGAGAACACAAAAAACCATAGTTCTATTTTAATCAATTTTATTCAGATATTTTCTATTCAGAAATAAAAAATAAATGCAATAGAAAATATACCTAAATAACACAAGATAAAAATAATCAAGATGGTATCTATAATGCCCAATAACTAGAGTACAAATAAGATACATCTATGAAGAGACCGATGAGAATAGATGCCTCTTGGTGGCCTATTTGTGGGACAATTCTTCTTTCTTTCTCGGATGTGTGATAGCATTGGATAGATTCTCCTCTTGGATTAAAGTAGCTATGGTGAGATGGAGCTAAAAGGTCAATGGAAATTTCGGCAACATCTTTGTACTCTTAAGGGAAAATCCTTATGGAAATGGAATGGATATCTTTATTTATAGGAAAAATAGTGGTTATCCTTGATATGGTCAAAATAATAAAATATTGTATTTAACCAAATCAATTGTTATCCACTAATTCATTTGTACCTTTAATATAAATAAAGTAAAGAGGAGAAAATGCATAAAAATGGATTATGACTTTAATTAAGTGGAAAAGACTATAGGAAAATTGTTTTCCTAAGTTATGCAAGGGGAAAATGGTGTGAAAGTGTGTATAACAAGGGATACATGGACTATGATGGTGCATATAGGTAAGAATTAACCTTTTAGGCTAGGTTTGCAAATAAATGGTGATAACAGATGCCCCATAATGTGTGAGGTTACTAAAAGAAAATCGCATGAATAACATACGTTATAGTTTTCTTTCACAAGGATATGTGTTAGCGAAAGATGAGAAAATATACCATGGGAAAAGAAAAGAAATCCCAACCACCAGAAAACCACTTGTCAACAAAGGGTCATCAAGTGGGGAGTAGTATGATATCAATGGGATGAGGTAGGCATACCCATAATCATTGAGAATAATCATGACATCAATAGAGAGACTATAAAGGAGTCTCAAATACAACATGACACTAGAAATTGTGGCCATACTACATCAATGTGATAAAATCAATCTCATATACAATATATGTATGGGAAAATCTGAAATACATCCAAACTATGGTTAAATTAAGTACATAAAACGGATGCCCCCTCATACTAAAGGAAGGAGGTAGAAACAATATAAGAATCCTCGATGAACAGGAATGGGGCTCCACCACTTCATGACCACTCTATAGGAAATATCATCATTAGGATATGAGAATGATGAGACGGAGCCAAGCAAAAATGAGGAACTACATATGAGGCTATATCATATATTCATGTAGGAATATTAGTAATGTGAGGAAATGATATATGACCAAGTATAATGGAAATGAGGACTCTCTCATCATGGTCCAGGGTAACCCATCGACCAAGGGATAGGTACCAAGGTACAATAGACTATCCCTTAGAGCACATGTGCTAAATTCGATAGGGGGAAGTTCACTAGGCCAACTAGTGAAGGAGTATCTATAGGATTGGTATCCAAAGAACAACTTGTGAAGCCATAACTCTAGAATAAACTACTGAGACTGATACATGAAGGGGGATACTTGCATGGAAACCCCCTCCTAAGGTATTCTACATCTCACACATTTCTAGGATGATGAAATCAAGAATTTGATCAATGAATTGTCAAATGTATGAGTCTCAAATGTGCGAAAAGGATATGAAGTCGAGCATATAAAATACAACCAAGGAACCAAGGATAAAGATAAATCCAATGTAACAATCCTATAATCCAACCCTCTATAATACAAGTGTTGAATTCGATAGAGGGAATCCCGCTAGAACCAAGGAACCAACATGAGGTGAAAAACATGATGTGAATGATGGGAATGGACACCAGGGGATGAGTGGAAGGAAAAGAGAGGTGGGTTCTTGCACACACATGCTTGCGCACACACACATGCACATACATGTGTGTGTGTGTGTGTGTGTGTGTGTGTGTGTGTTTTGTATTCTATTGGTTGGTTTGTTTATCTTGATAAGTAAGCATGTATTTCTTTGTGCTCACTTTTCCCAACAAAGGGTTACTTCGTGATGGTTGGGAGTATTTACTCATGAAAAGGATATTGGTCTTCCAATGAATATTTTTATTAATATGCATGTTGGTAATCAAGGTGTCATATCCATTTCTACTCATCCACTTTATCACAATAAGACTAAGCATGTTGAACTCCACTTGCAGTACATTCAAAAATTATTCAATGAAACCATTCTTGAATTGGTATATTATTTTAGAGATCAACAAATTATGTACATCTTCATCAAATCTCTGACCAATTTTGTTTTTTCAAAATTGAGACAACTCCTTGGGATGACCAAAGTAATAAACAAAGAGGGATTTACATCATAATGTCTTGATTTACATGGTGAGGACTTCTCTTTTGTTTGCTACATCCCCATAGTCAATATTAAAGGGGGGTTAGAAACATGCCAAGTTATAATATTTCTAATAAAGAAATATTACATATATGTTTGAAAAGTGTAAATGAAAATATTTCCAATACCATGTTAAAAGTTATTTTAATAATATGTAAAATACATAAAGTTATAAAGTTTCAAAGTTAAAATCCTACCATATCATACATATTCTCTATATTAAAGGGTGTAGCCAATTGATTATTAATCATTTTGTGAATATCAATGTAGTATACCTAGGGAGGTAATATGGGGTACCTAGGGATTTACCCAATGGGAATGTGGTTATGTATTATTAGTGGAAGTCATTCAATATAAGGTGGATTAGGTCCACTATATTAAATAATGCCCAATATGGCATTTGGATATAATAAATGTGAGAAGGCTTTCTAGAATGATCATAGGAGATAGAGAGTGTTATATAAAGAAGTGTAAGCAATGTATTGAAGCATAGTGAAGAATAGTGTTATTGTGCAAGCAAGGATTGCTTGAGGAGTTTTATCCTTCCACAAGGATTAATATATGGTGTTACCCTATGTCGAGGGTTTTGGATATTTCTTGTGTTAAATGTTTGGTGAATGGTTTGGTTTATTCTCAGGTATGTATATTTGTAGATCTATTTAGGTACTTAACAATTGCTATCATAGAACTTTCCTTAGCCAAAGAGGGAGAGAAATATTTGACTCTTTTGCAAGTTTTTTTCTAGGGAAAAAAGAGGGAGATGCAGTTCAGGTTCAAATATAAAAAGTTTTAAGCATATTTTGTAAAACAAAAATGGATATTTGAATTCCTCTTGGAAACATACCTAATTTCCAAAAAACAATAGCTGAAACGAAGTCCGGGAAGTAAAGTTATGAGAATTTTAAATTCATCCATTTTCAAGGTTTTTCTAGAAAAAGTTGCTCGATTAGCACAGTAAGTTATTTTTATGAACCCTAGTTTATTTTTGGGCTATGGAAAGCACATTTTTTTTTAATGGAAAAAATGATGGTCCTAGTATTGAATAATATATCAAAAAAAAAATCATTATGGGGAAACCAATGATGAGCTTGGGTATGGATGAATTTAAGGGATGGTGCTAGTATATGGTGGAGTGGAGTTCAATTTGAAAATATTCATGCACTTTTAGATAAAGAATATGAAAAATTATTTTTACACAAGTGGTTTCATGCAAAGATTAAGGATAAAGACTGGACGAAGGGTTTATTTTCATGTGACAACTCTATATTATAAGTTCATGTTTGTCTTCATAAGGAGAAGGTTATTGTTTCTATTAACCCTAAGTGCATGCATAATTATATCAATATTTAGTTGGTTAATAGACTACAACTTCTTGCAAAGAATATTCAAGGCACATAGGTTGCAGGTGAAAACGTTCAAATTTTTAAATATTTGAAGCTCAGTATGGATAAATATGTGTTGCATTCAGACTTTTATGCTATATATATGGATGATGTGGATATTGTTTTGGGATATCCTTGGATGAAATCAATTGGAACAATTAATATTAATGTGCAAAATAAGTTATTGAAGTTATGGTACAAGAAAAAGAAAATCATATTGCAGGATGTGTGTCTTAGTAAGACAGAAGGGCCCACATTGGGAAGCAAAGATGTTATTGTAGAGTCTGAATTTGAATCAGAGGCGAAGTCTACTGAAGTAGATGAAGCAAATCCATAGGAAGGAAACAATAATGAAGCCAAGAAGGTCATTGAATCAAAGGAACAATGAGTTACATATTTGAAGAAAAAAGAACAGATTCCTGTAGTTGTTGTATATAGCCAAGGATGATTTTAGGGGCTAAATTTCGCTCATGGGTTAATTTTCTATGGTTTTTCCAAAAATGAGATTCTCTATTTTAAAAATGATTCGCCCAAATTCTATAGGATAAAATTATTTTACCTTAAAAATAGCCAAAATTTTATAAAATCTATATAAAATACTTAGAAATTTGAATATTTTTACAAAAAAATTGCCAAACATTTATAGTTGACATATGAAGGATTAGTAAGATTCACCAAGGTTTCTACATTTTAAAATAAATTTCCATCCTTAAAATCATCCCTGTATATCGACATCCACATCATATAGAGAAATAATAGTCATCAAGGCAAGGGAGTGAGCATAAACACATTTATGCACCAGCAGAGCACTATAAAGAAAAATAATCAAGAGTTACATGGAGTACTATCGACACTATAGGAAAACATACAACTAGCGAAACAATCCCATGGAAACACATGCACGATGCAGATCAATATTAGGGTGGCAATGTAGTAGTTGGAAATCATGTTCATCTTCCATTAGGATGGATGGATGGTCATACTTCATACTAGTTGGATACATTGTTTATTCGATCATATTGTATGGTTTCTTATCATGTTTCAAGGATGAAACATGTGAAGGGGGATGGAATGTACTATACCTAGGGAGGTAATATGGGGTACCTAGGGAGTTACCTAATGGGAATGTGGTTATGTATTATTAGTGGAAGTCATTCAATGTAAAGTGGACTAGGTCCACTATATTAAATAATGCTCACTATGGTAGTTAGATATAACAAATGTGAGAAGGATTTCTAGAAGGTTCTTAGGAGATAGAGAGTAATACATAAAGAAGTGTAAGCAATGTATTGAAGCATAGTGAAGAATAATGTTATTGTACAAGAAAGGATTGCTTGAGGAGTTTTATTCTTACATAAGGATTAATATATGGTGTTACCCTACCTCAAGGGTTTTGGA
>SNQJ01S0172128.1:6370-20460 GCA_010110895.2 Picea sitchensis
ACCTAACCCTAGGAGATGAAGCGCCAAAAGTCATGTGGGCCCCGTTTGGGTAAGTGAGTACATCAACTTCCCGGGGTCGTAACTTTTGCATACGATCTCCGTTTTAGGCGTGTGATAGATAGTTGGAAAGGTATTGTCGAGGATATTCATTTTGGGGTTCAATTATGCATTTGGCTATCATTTAGAACCTCAATCTCGAAAAACCTTCATTTGGACCCTCAAAATGGCCCCGAAAGTTAAAACCTGCTAAAAATAGTAAATTGCCAAAATGGCCAGAAAACTGTTTTGAGCCATTTGGAAAAGGTGGGTGGCCACCGATATCCACCTGGATCAGATGATGAGCCAGGAATTCAAGGACCTTTTGCAGCCTATGGGTTTCTAAAGTTCTTTGACTTCCCACTGCTACGGGAACATGAGTACCTGTTGCAGTTTATGATTTCTATGTGGAGCACTAAGTTGGAGTGCTTCATTGTTCAAGGGGAGTAGTTGACATTCTCTACGATGGAGGATGTGTATTTCTTGACCGGGCTACCTGTTGATCCTTAGTTTCAAGGGGATGAACATTTGGCAGACCTGGAACAAACGTACTATTTGGGGGAGGACTTTATGTCAAGTTCGGTTGTTAGGATTGGGGCTATGGATGCCCTTGTGCATCATTGCATTGAAGATATGATTGTGTGGATATATGGATCCTTAGCTACTTAGCAGATCAGTGGTGGTTAGCTGAGGATCATGTAGAGAGCATTGGGTGGAGAGCATTTTTTCTGGGGCTTGACGTTGAACACCAATATGATGGTGCAGCTCAATCGGTAACGGGTTTTCGACTTAGGGAATTTTTCTTTTGGGTCGATCTTGGTGGCTTGGTTCTTAGAGAGAGTGCCCATGTTTCACCCTAGACTTTTGTTACCAGCGGTTGATGCACAGGAGCCACTCCTGATGTGGTGGGCATCCATTTTTGTGCTACGTGGAGGTGGTGACGGTGGCCATTACTTTACTGTCGATATGGTGTGTGTGTGTGGCACCAGATGTCGTAGATTATACTGCGGTACCCGTATGGTGGGATGGAGTACCGCCAGGACCCAGATATGGTTTAACTCCTGGAGAGCATTGGGATCATAGAGGTATGTTGATGTATTTTATGTTTTGTGATTTTGATAGTATAACTTATGTTTTATGTATGGATGGATGTTGATGCTATCGTTTTTTTTTTGTGTTTATAGATGTGGGGCCGTGAGGGAGAGAGGTGAAGACTAGTTAGAGCATCGGCTTATCAGGGGCCCATGAGACTGTCACGGGTGGGAGAGAGACATTAGAGGGACAAGGCTAGTGCAAGTCCAGATGATGATGTGAGAGCTAATAGGAGATGCATATTTGATGACCCCGGTGCAGGGCCATCACATGCTCCTCCATCAGATCTCAGCGGGGTGTTAGAGTATTTCCATCGTCGATTGGAGGCGGTGCTACAAGGGGTGCTCAAGGGCATGTGGAATCAGATCCAGGACAAGGGAGTCTTGGAGCAGTGTGTGGTCCTTCCAGAAAATTTGTGGACCCTGATCCACAGAGAAGCTATAAAGGGGGCAACTATGACTAGGAGAATGCCCCCAAGACCTGGAGGACCCCCAGCCAGTGGAACACCTCCTCCAGATAGAGGACCTGGTGGTGGTTCTCTAGAGGCACCATGAGTGATCTTGATGTATATGTTTTGTATTTATATAGGCCTATGAGCCCATGTTGTATAGGGTAGTGTGACACCTATTTTGTACCTATGGGCAATGTTCATTTTGTACCATGTTTGTAAATATTGATGATACAACGATCGATATATATATATAGATATGGGTATATAGTTTTATTATCTCTGTGATGTTCACATGTGATGAGGTTTTGCGATGTTTTTTATGATGTCTAATCTATATGCTGTGACAAACTTTTGATGATTTATGTATGTGTAATGGTGTCTTGATGTGATAAATGCCAATATAACACTAGGTTAGCCATGTTATCTACTATTTGATTGAATTGTCGTGGAATATGTGTAAATGTTATTGAATCAAAATGTCGAGATAAGAGTCTAACTTGCAGGTATTTGCGGAAGAGGAAAGGATCGTAGACGCGGTACACATTATTGAGCTACAGGACGACAAGATGGGAATCTAAAAAGACACTAAGGTGTTGAATGTGGCGATGAATGTCCTTGGCAAGGAGGTCAATAAATACTGTGTATTGTGCTTGGTTGTTGGTTGTTGAGCCGAAACATATGCCATTGGAGTGGAGCATTTCATGTGAGCGGGTATAGTGGGCCCAAGAAGCCAAATCGAGATTCTGTGTCCATCGGCTAGCTCCGTCAGCGTAACCTATGTGGTAATTCGATGGAGGAGACATATGTTAATAAAACAAATGATAAATCAGACATAAGGTGTGGAGGAAAAAAGAAGACTAAAAACTCTACAAATTTGTATAAGAAAAGAAAACTCCTAGTGTAGAATGACTACGCTTAGGCATAAAATTTCTTTAAGTACAACTTGTTGATAGGTTCTTTGAGAGGATGGACTTTGAGATAGGCTAGGATGTATGCACCTTTAGTGAGGTAGTGTTGGATGATGTAGGTTCCATGCCATAATGCCTCGAATTTTCCATGGCTGAGGATATCATGAGCGATATCGTAGGAAAGGATGAGGTCTCCTTCGTTAAATAAGAGAAGGTTGACATGGTGGTCAAAGGTGGCCTCTGACAATTTTTTAGCTACCTCATTGTTCTGTAATGAATACCAATGGTCTTCATCCAATGAATCTAAGTTCAACAAGAACTGCTCCATTAGAGCAGTTTCGGGTAATAGTTCAATAGCGTTGTGTAAGGTGGGATTTTTGCACTGTATGGGGAGGGTGGATTTGACCCCATGAACGAGATGAAATGGTGTAAGCCTAGTGGAAGTTTTAACTACCATGCGATAATCCCATAGTGATGAAAACAACATGTGATGCCAATAAGTCTTATGGTTGTTAACAGTGCACTGCAACATGGTTTTGAGGACCTTATTGACAGCCTCTACTTGTTCATTGGAATGGGGGAGGTATGGGGAGGAAAACTCATCAGAGAAACCTAGATTTGAGGAATGTTTGACAAATATCTCATTCTAAAATTGTTTTCCATGATCGGAGACTAGTTATAGTGGGATATCAAAGAAGGAAATGATGTGATTAAAGAAGAAACGCATTGCAGTGTCAGCGGTGTTGTTGAAGGTAGGCATGGATTTGGCCCACTTGGTAAAGTAATCAATTGTCATGATGATGTACTTGTGTCCATTTCTAGGTTGAGGATTTCAATTCATGAAGTCTATACCCCATTTGTAGAAGGGGCCAACAGTGATGACTAGATGTAGAAGAGTGGGTGGTGCTCATGCTTTGCTTGCATACAACTGGAATTTGTCACATCGCTTCACAACGTGGATGCAATCGTGAAACAACGTGGACTACAAGTATCCTTCTTGAATTATTTTATCGACAGTGTACATCCCTAAGAGGTGACCACCACAGGAATCGTTGTGGCAATCCTTCAGGACTCTGTTGGCTTCGTCGATGGTCAAACATCAATGGAGTACGGTGTCGACCCCTCATTGATATAATATGTCACCGATAAGGATATATCGAGGAGCTGATGGAAAATACGTCGATGTTCATCTCAGGACAGATGGGTTCCAAACTTCTATGTGCAAAGGTAGATGAGGAGGTTACCATACTAGGCATCATCCGAGGGGATGTAGATTTAGAGGTGTTTGTCGGGAAAATCCGTGTTTATGGGTGAACTAGTAGTATCTGAGGGAAATGTCGTAATGTTTTTGGTGAGAACGAGTGCTTTCTTGATTTTGGGAGCTGAAAACTCTAGGTCGTAATCCTGAAGGATGACAATCCATCGGGTAAATTTGCCATTAATTTTCCGGTGACTAAGAAAGTACTGCATGGGGTTGGAATCTGCCATGACTTTGGTAGTGTGAAGCAAGATATAATGACTCATTTTTTGGACTGTGAGGGTGAGTTTCTTTGCATTATTTTACTTCATGGGTGGTCGTGAAAGGTTTTTATTGATGTAGTAAATTACTTTCTCGCGGCCATCATCCCCTAGTTGGACAAGAACTCCTACTACTGATACGGCTGATGCTGAAAAGTAGAGAATATAATCGCAATCATAGTCAGGTGGACTAATCAAAGGGGTGTTGGAGAGTGCCACTCTTAAATCAGGAAAATCGGTTTGGGCATGTGCATCCCACTGAAATGGGATATCATGATGTATTAGGTGAAGGAAACCGTGCACGTGAGTGGCATAATCTGGGACAAAGCATCGTAAAAAGTTGTATTTTCCCTGTAGGCTCTACAGTTGGCGCAATTTTTGGGGTGGTGGAATTTCTCTAATGGCTTGGAACTTGAGGGGGTCCATGGTGATGCCGTGTTGGGAAATGATGAACCCAAGGAGGCATCAGGTAGTGATGTAGAATACACACTTGAGGGGGTTCAAGAGGATATTGTACTATTGACATCGTTGAAAGACGATCCATAAATCATCTAGATGTTGAGTGCATTTCTTGGATCGAGCAGTGAGTTCATCCAAGTAAGCGAGGATGATGCAAGCGAGATCATGAAAAATGTAAGTCATGGCTCATTGGAATGTCACACCGATGTTCTTGAGTCCAAAAGGAATGACACGATATGAAAAAGTACTCCATGGGGTAGTGAATGCAGTCTTATAATGATATGTTGGATGAATCTGGATTTGATTGTAGCTAGAGAACCTGTCCATGAAGGACAAGTCCTCGTGGTCGACATAGTCATTGATAATTTGGTCGATGAAAGGAATTGGGAAGTTGTCTTTGGGACAAGTGTGATTGATATCGCGAAAGTCAGTGTAGACGCGAATAATGCCTTGTTTTTTGTTGACAGGGATGGGGTTGGAAACCCATGATGTGTATGTGATGGGATATATGAACCCTACAACGTGTAGTTTGTCAATTTCAACTTTGATATCTTCTTCTTTGGATGGGTGTAGTGGGCATTGCTTTTGTCGTACAAGTGTGATATCTATCCAGGTGTTGATGCGATGTTCAACGATAGAAGGATCGAGGTCAGGCATCTCTGTATATGACAAAGAAAAAATATCTTGGTATTCCTGGAAGAGAGATTTGTAAGCTGTGAGTTCTTCAGGGGAGCATGCAATGCCAATGGTGATTTCTTCTATGATTCCAGGTTTGATGGAACTATCAATTTTGACAGTGGGGGAAATGTTGGCCATGTTGCCTTCTTCAAAATCATCAGGGGTCAGGATAGGGTTATTGAACCAGTCTATAAGCCCAGATGGAATGAGATCCTTTATTTTTATTGCACATATGGAGGCTTGAATAGGAGTGTCAAAGGATTCCTATGAGAGAAAGGCTGCTCTGTGATGAATTACATTACATGGGAAATCAATATTAGTTAGTTCCTCTAGGATATCTTCGTCACAATGGAAAGTGAGAGAATATAGAGGATCCCGGGAAGTAACATTGGTGATTGTTACTGTTTGATTGTCTTCAAGTGGTGAAGACCTCGGGGGGGTATCACAGGAATGGTGCAATGACATGCTTGACATAAACCAGATGTTCATACACTATGGGTTGTGAACCATGTGCAGGGGTAATATTTCCTGAGGGAAATGAACCAAAGAGTTGGGAGGATTTGGGGATAAATCCTTAGATAGTCTATCCATGAACCATGGAGGGGTAGGAAGTGCCTCAGGTTTAGGGGAGATGATGTGAACATTATATGGAGAGGGAGTAAGGGGAATCACTTATATCACCGGAAGTGGGGTGGTTTGGGGATTTTGAGTAAGGGCCATTTGATGATGCTTGTATTCAATGATCGTGGGACACTGGTATGTGAAATGGTAAAGTGAGTCACAGAGAGAGAAAATACATCTTATTCGTTCGTTGACTGAGGTCGTGACATAATGGATTTCAGTAACTCGGGTACTTGATGATGTGGGTGGAAAGGGGTCATGTTGAAAGAACTGGCATACTGTCATGGGTATTTTTCAAAACTGAGGTAGCATAAGGAAATGGTGGGTGTAACGGCCATACTATGAACATATGGCACATGGGAATATCCTTCACAATCCTTTACTACATGTATTAGGGGACACAGTGGAAGTATTGGGTGTTCTTGGTGAAGTGATGAGCGATGTGGTTTCTCGAGGGAGTTTGATTAGATTACATAACTCGAGGAGAGAGGGACATATATTTGTGGGGTGTCCTTATTTATCGCATAGTGCGGAAGTAGGTTGAACTCAGGAAGGAAGTGGAGTGGTGGGCTCGTTATTCTTTCATTTTCCCCCAGCCATCGGAGTGGTGCTGGTAAGTGGGGGTGAGGATGGTGCAGTGAGGGTGAGTATGGGGGTATGCATTGGGATTCCCTCTGTTTGGGGAGGGAGGTATGGTTGAGGGACCATCGCGGGTGGGTGGAGATACCATACCGGAATGACAACCACCATGTTGGGAAGGGTAAGTGTTGCGGCTACCTAAAAATATTGTACCTCCGGTGGGGGCTAGAAGAAGGGGATTTGAGTAATGGCTTGGGTGATTGTCTCCCAAAATGGTATTTGACCCTAGGGGAGGTTGAAATCGTGGGTGTGTGGTGTCGGAGGGTTCTCAGGGGGTTCCTGAGGTAGGATTTATTCCATTAGTGGGACGTTAGGGAGTGGAGAAGCCTCTGTGGGAGGAGTGGTATCTCTATTGTCAGTTCCGCTGGAAGATATGACACACACTTGTGACAAGGGGTGTATGAGTGGGGTTTCTCTGTGGTATGTCCCCAAAAAGGATGGGTCCTTGAAAATTCTAGGGGCCATATCTATGAGTGGGTAGGCATCAAAATTAGTGTGGACAAAAGGTAGGATGTTATCGATGTTGGAAGAATGGTTGGGCTCGTAATGTGAAACTTGATCGATGGTGATGATCTTCCCGTTGTGGGGGAACATCATCGTTCGAAACACAAAAGAGGCCACAAAATTCATAGTGTACATGTAGCTATGTCCAAACAAGATGTTGTAATTGAGTAGGGCTTCGATAACCTCAATGTCAATAAGAATGGTTTTTCCCTTGAGTTCAATGGGGAGATTTTGAAAGATCCATTTAGGAGAGGATGGTCATCCATCATAATCTCTCAAAGTGATGGCAGATGGTATTAGCTCAAGGGATCCAAGTTTCTTCCATACCATTTTGGGCATGATGCATGTGGATGCACCTTCATCAATGATGCATCGATGAACTATGATTTTCTGAATCTTTACTGGTATCTAGAAAGATACCAAAGTAGGGAGACAAGGTTCCCCACAATCTAGATCAAATGTGATGAGTCTAGTATCAATAGGGTTGACTGCCCCCAAGGTGGAAAGCATTGATTTCCATTGAGTGGGACAAGTTTGGAGAACCTCCAAAACTGACATGGTTGCAGGAGATTACGCCAAGTCATCGACCAAACTGTAATTGTGTGCTTCCCTAGCCTAAGGATTATTGACATTCCATCGTAATGGGATGCGAGGAATACGAATGATTGGGTCAATGTTAGGGAGAAGAATCATCAAAGGTTGTTCGGTTGTAACTGGAATTTCTTCTGAAGTGGTGGGAGTATATTTAGAGGGTGCGTTGTATTGAAGACTGTGTGCTTGTAGAAGAATTTTTTCTTCGCTAGTGAGGAGGATATTGTGATCCATTAGATTCCCAAGGTTTTGATATTGTCCCCTCTGTGGTGGGGCAGGATGCATCTCCTACTGGATATTCATCAAACCTTAGTATGGAATAGGGTTTTGCAACATAGTTGGGGGTGGTTGTTTCAAATACTGTTGTGGGGCCTGCTGAGGGGCAGGAGGTGCTAGGGGAAACGACACATTCACAAAATCTTTCATCCATTTGAAATCGAAAATTTGGGGGCAATGGTGAGTATAATGGTCATGTTCACCGCAAAGAGCACAAGGAAATTTCATCAGAAGGTTTTTTTTGTTATTTCCCCCTTGGGGGTTCTGGTTCCCTTGATTCTGGTTGCCCCCAATAGGTTGGTTTTGTTGGGGGTTATTTCCCCCTAGTCCTGGGTTATTACTGTTTCATTTTTTTCCTTTCTTTTTGGCATTGTTCGACTGATGGGCCAGATTTTCCGTATTCAGTTGTTCAAAATTTTGTAATTGTTGAATGGGAGAGGGATGAAAAAAGTTTACCCCAACGTGTGATTATCCTTGTGGAGGAGTGTTGGCCCTTGGGTATGGAAGTAAGCGAAGACTAAGGAAGAAAAGATGGAATGTGAACTGTGCAGAAGACACAGTGACTAATATTGGGTCGAAGTGAGAAGAAGAGAAGAAAAGATGGAGTGAAGTAAGAGAAAGAAATTTGTTGGACGATGATATCAAGGATAATAGATTAACAAGGAAGACGGATCGTGGACAACTCAACAAGCGAAAAAATCCACCGTTGGATGCTTTGGAGCACCGCGCAAGAAGGAAGGAAAGACAGGCTAGCAAAGCCCTATAAACACATGTCAAGTTGACCTAGGGTTTTAGACACTTAGGGTTTTGGTATCTAGGGTTTTTTCACTTAGGTTTCGGCCTAAGGCTATCAGTGAATCATTGTAATGTATAAATAAGAACCTAGATGAGGGAAGAGGGTTCAATGAAGAGTCCCAATTTTGTTATTGTTATGAGTGATTATTGTAGTGAGAGAGAAAATCATTAAGCAGTGAGGGAAGTTTGTGTTGTAAGATCTTCAGCTGGGTGCAAAGATCAACCCTCCAGCTGGGTGCACAGGGAGAGAAGACAGAGAGAAGAGAGAAAGAGAGAATATATGCTAGTTAAGAGCTCAGATAAGAACTACATGCTTTCATCTTAATATATTATAAAGCACAGTTCTATGGACGTAGCCCTAGGGAGAGGGTGAACCATGTATATATTGGTGTTGTGTGTGATTGATGTGGTGTTCTCTTGTTCTCGATATATTGTTATTCCCTTACTATGTTAGATCTGACAGATAAATGTGCAAGCTAGGATTAAGTTGATAACTGACATCTATATGTTGTGTTGTTCTTGTATTGGATCCACTTTGTATTCCCTTTGGTTGTAGACATTTGTGTCCTACAACCCCCCATAGCTACTTTAGGTGAGACAACATCTGCCTCACAGGTGTTTCCGAAAGGGCCAATAGTTAGGGATTGTTGGTGTGTTCTTGGAGCTAAGCCCTAGGTATGCCCCTGTGCCAATAAATGGTTCCGTTGCCGAGACATGTATCTTCTTAAGGGAATGTCAAGGTGGTTTCCATTGAAGACAGGGATTCATAAGTGGATAGAAGACCAAGAAAATGACTTCACAAAATCCCATAACAAGAACCCTAAGCTTAGCACCAAGGACTGGTTGGGAAGGTATATCTTTACTGATATGCACGATATTTCTTTTGAAGGAATTTATCAGGAGTTATATGAGTGGCTAGCTAGGTTAGTAGACACCCAGTTTGAGATCCAATCTAGACCACTTGTGGTTTGGATGTTGGTGTTGATCAAGAAGGTCAAGAGAATTGATAGCACCATGTCAAGAGCAGTAGATCACTGGTTTGATATCACCATTGTAGGATATTTCACTGAGTTTTTTGTTGACAGAGTAGAATCATATAGTCAAGCAGAGAGATACTTCTTCAAGGGACCTAGAGGATTTTGTTTTTTAATTTATGAAGTTGATGATAAAGATGCTATTGCATGAGAAGAACATCTTAAAGGTACAATAGTTGGTCCAATTGAAAATCTAATGTTCAAGAATTCAGACAATGACATCGACATAGAGGTGGGACATACGCGCAGTGGAAGAATCTTCAAAGAGGTCCCTCTGGTGAAATTGTTTGAAGAGAACCATGAACCACGGGTAAAAGAAGGGTTTTATAGTGGAGAGGAAGAAGAACTGGTGAACGAGGAACATTCAGAATCTGGTAGGGATGAATAAGGAAGGACTAAAGATCCTTTCCGAGAAGATTAAAAAACTTTAGGAACTACACGAACCATTGAAGTAAGTATCATTACTCCTCCTGTTGTTTTAGTAGCATTAAGCAATCTGAGTAATCAGAGTCATCAAAGCACTCAGAGAACTGTCACTAGCAGTCCACCAGATACTTAGTCAGGAAACCTAGGAGTATCTATGGTAGATGAGATGAGATTACCCACCTTCAGAGGAGATGGATCTGAATATCCTGATCAACACTAGTTTCTATGTGAAGTTGTGTAGAGTATTAAGAATGTCACCAACAAAGCTATTAAACGAGCTCAGTTTAGTACTACCCTGAGAGACCACGCACTAAGATGGTACATGATGTTTTTCCAAGGGGTTGTCAAGAAAAAACCAAGGAATGAGATCAAGACAGCGTTGATTGGATAATTCAAGAAACCCAAGTCGTAATCACAAGTCATTACATAACTGAAAGAAGTCAAGATGAAAGTAGTTGAACCTGTTCGGGAGTTTGATCAAAGGTTTAAGACCTTAACATGCCATTTGAGTTTTCAGATCCCAGATGAGCAGAATGGGGAATGGTTCATTATTTCCTTCTTACCACACATCAGAGTCCCTCTGATGCAATAGAAGATCACTTCATAGGCTGAGGCATTGGAGATCACCATGAAACTAGAATAAAATCCTATGGAAAAATCCATCTCAGGTATGAGTCAAATATTGAGTAAGCTAACTATTTTATCTCTGCAGGTCGAAGATATGAAGAAATACAAGGGAAAAGGTAAAAGAGAAGATATCTTGTGCATTATATGCAAATTAGAAGGCCATAACAAGGAGAATTGTCCACTATTTCATGATTATTTGGCATCTGGAGCCCCGAGTCCTTTAAAGAAAGTTACCTTACCATGGTGCGAGGTATGTAGAAATACACATCGCCCTAGTGAATGCTATTATATGCAAAAACATGTTCATACACCCACAAATCTGTATTGCATGTTCTGTAATTCGGTAGGGCATGATGATAGGGATTGTAGGGCCTATGACCTCATGCATGACAGGTCAAGGGATATATACAAAATTCAAGGTGAATTACAACAAGAAGGAAACACTACGCAGTATAATTCTCTAGGAAGAGGAAACTTCAACCCTCGCGGTGGATTCATAGGAAGAGGACGAGGAGGAGGTATGGGCCGAGGTAGAGGCCAAATAAATTGTTATAAATACACACAACCAGGACATTTGGCAAGGGATTTCCAGAACCCTTTTACCACTTGTAGTTACTGCAACTCATTTGAGCATGTCATTGAAGATTGTCCTGCGTTGTTAGCCAAACTTTAGGAAAAACAAGGAGGAAACTAGAAAATACAACTCATCTCAGCAAAACCTCATGGAGAAGATCCTAGAATCATTGTAATCATTAGAGGAGGTGTTGTTACAGGAGAAAATAGAGTGACTCCGAGAAATACTATAGAAGAATCATAGGCGCGGAAATTTTCAAAGAAGACACAAGTGTTTGATGCGAAGAAAGAAAAACAAATATTTGAGGAAGAAAGAAAATAATTCGGGAGAGACGAGGGTTATTCATTAAATACATGACCAGAAGAAAGAGAATGTGGAATTCCCCTGGCATTCGATCAGTCTTCTCTTCCAGGAGAAGGAAAAGAGGTAAGCAAGCTAATGGAATTCTTATATACTTGTATTAAGTTCATTTAGGATTAAAGCATTGTACAAGAGCTAAAAAATTTAATCAGATAGTATGATCTAGGAAAGATACATCCCTTTCTGAATAGAGAAATACACCAAGTCTCTAAAAAGAGAAGGAAAAATAAATAACTGCACCTAAATTCTCAAATTGGAGAGTATGATATAGACTATGTCGTCCTTGACTTAGGGTCGGACGTCAATGTCATGACGAAGCAGACCTGGGCATTGATGGGGAAACCTAATTTGATCTATTTCCTTTTCATGCTTAGGAGGGATAATCAGAAAGCTATAAGCCCCTTTGGAATATTGGAACATGTCCTTGTGGACATCGACGAAGTAAGGAAGCTTGAACACTTCGAGGTGATTGAGATAGTTGATGATAGTTGTCCTTACCCTGTGATGTTAGGAATTGATTGGGATTTAAATAATTCCACTGTGGTTGATTTAAAGAAAAGAAGAATGACATTTGAAGGAGATGGCCTTAGGGTCATTTCACCTTTGGATCTCGATGAAGCTCAGAGATACACATAACCCATCAGAGAAGAAGACTACACATATGAAATAGAAAACATATACAAATTAACGGCCAGACAACATGATTACATTAATCCTACAACAGATGGGAAACTAAGTTGACGAAGTGACAACGCATGTTCATCAGATTCATAAGAAGCACTGGAGAACTGGCAAAACAAAATGTATGAAGTATCTACAAGGAGATGTCCTAGATTAACTAGAGACGTTTGTTGGATCGGTACAACAGTAAGTAACTTGCCCACCTTTGATGGTATAAATCATATAGAAGCATTTTTGTTAGAATTTGAAGAAATTTTCCCAACACAACAAAGATTGTTGGAAATGGATGAGGCCTTGAAAGAAAATCCAACAAGATGTTGGGGCACACACAAAAACAACATTACAGACTGGGTACAATGTCACAATTTGATGACAAAGTAGTTTTCAGAGCAAGTAGAAGGCTGTGAAGTTAGGTACATAGATCGAAGTTGTCCAAAGGATCATGTGTGAAGTTGAGAGGAAGCCTCGAGAAGAATTCCTCAAGATCAATGGGTGCACAAATTCATCAACACACTGGACATAATCCCTATCAATTGGTATCTTCAAGAAGAACTATGTCTCATCACTGTATATTGGGAAGGTATGACTCAGAACTTTGTAAATACCTTTTTGTTTGAAAGCCAATATCCTATAGTGGATCAAGCGATACAGATTGTAAGACAAAAAGTGTTTGAGGAGGCACCTAGCATCCCTTTGTAACAAGAAGAGGACAAATGGACTGCGCCTCTCCAGAAACTGAAAGGCTGTTACAATATCAATGTTGGTGAAGGTGATGATCCTAGGAAGGTGAACATCACTGAAATAGAAGGATAGAGAGATATATAAGGACCAGGAGTTGAGATACCTTTCATTGGACAACCAATTAAAATAAAAAAGTCAATATTGGAACAAAGAAAACACTGAATCTTGAAAATGTTGAAGATTATTGGGACGCTGCCACTATTGACAAGATCATAGAGTTACTGCATGAATATCAAGATTTTTTTCCAACCAAGTTCACTGATATTAAGGGCATTAAAGGGACCATGGGAGAGATGAGGATCCCTTTGAAACCAGATGCAAGGCTATTTAAACAGAGACCCAACATATTGAACCCTAAATATAAGGAGAAAGTGAAGATTGAACTCGACAAAATGTTGGAAGCAGGAATCATAGAACCTGTTGAAGAGTCAGAATGGATTAGCCCTATGGTGGTGCAGGATAAGAAGACCAGAGAGATCAGGATCTGTGTAGATCTCAGGAAGTTGAATGATGCATGTTTGCATGACCCATTCCCTACTGCATTTACTGACGAAGTGTTAGATAATGTAGGAGGAGAGGAGGTATATTCTTTTACAGATGGATTTTCAGGATACCATCAGATCCGGATTGCCAAGGAAGATCGCCATAAGACCACATTTTCAATAGAATGGGGATCCTACCAGTATACAGTGATCTTGCTTGGATTGAAGAATTCACCATCCATCTTTTCCAGGGTGGTGGTCGAAGAATTCAAGGATTTTTTACATAAATTTGTGGAAGCATATTTTGATAATTAGGTTGTTTTTAGCTTATTACAATGCAAGATACCAGATATATAAAATATGCAGAAACAGAAATGAAATGATAGAAATGACAGAATAACAGTAAAATATCCATCATAATCTTCACAATACACAGAAATGATATACAAAATAACAACAAAAATAACACTTTGAATCAGATAGCAATGTTCACAGGCCTCTTCGAGGGGGCAACCTCCAGTCGAGCAGCGCTCTATTACAATAATATCCAAGCTAGGGTTTTTCATACCCTCGACCCTTATTTATACTAACTATGTC
>SNQJ01S0172130.1:0-10531 GCA_010110895.2 Picea sitchensis
GGGTCGTATGCAAGGCTTCTGATATGATCTCTCGTTACAGTGCCAACTGCATTGTTAGACTGTCGTATTGCTGTTTCGAAAGTATCAGATTGGTGCTTGGCAGGTAGAAACTGAAGCTCTCGCAGTTCCATATTCAGCCAATTAGCTGCTTGCTCATGAAGCTTACCAGAATCGAATTGTATACCTACCGATGAATGCCCAGACCTGGTGGCGCTGAGAGTATCGTTGGAACTCCTGGTTCCGGCTGTTAGAGATGGTAGGCTCGGCGGATCGATGCAGTATCCAAAAGCTGCTCTCTCTTTCGCTGTAATGCAAGTGTCTTGGTGTTCAATGAAGCTCTCGACCCTGTAATATCATAGATGAAATGGCAGAATCAGTTCCATGGCCGATCGGTCGGCAAGATATATTGAATTCAAAAACACCAATCATGTTCGTTAACGAATAAACAGACAGGAAACCAAGCAAATTGAATATATTCAAATGATGCGCGAGTAAAGGACTGAACAAAACTTGATCTGCTCTGACCCATCGGATGGTAATTGAACTAATTTGAAACGGATAACAATGGAGAATTTGGCATGCAATATATTATATTCACCTTGAGAATACTCTCCCACAGTCGCATGAATGTCCTCTGGTTCCGCAGGTCTTGAGATGGGCTTTATAGTCAGATTGGACTGCATAACCCTTAGAGCACTTCTCACACTTCCATTGCTTTTCAATACTGTGTTTTCTGCGGAAGTGCTTCTTGATGCCGACTAGGTCTCCCAGAGCGTGGCATGGATCGTTGTGTAGGCACGTTGTGTCCGGGCAAACATACACTCGCTTGCGTACTTCTGGAGTAGGTCTCTTTAGCAGTTTCCATGGAACCTTGTGCCGGCGCCTGTGCATCTGCAGGTTTTGATCCCTCTGGAAGCCCTGGTTGCATATTTCGCAGACATATCTATCGGATTCCATTAACGTCTTCGGCGACAATGCCACCACTTCTGCATCGGGATCTGCACATACATAACAATAATATTTAGCCCACTAAATTTTCAAGCATGCATTCAGGGCTATCGCTAAAACGAAAGGAATGTCCTGCTACCATACCAGGGGTTCCTGCTGGACGACGTTTGCGCTTGCTGTTGCTGTTGGTTGTGGTGGACAAGGCAGGAAAGGGGGAGGACGTTCTAACCGAGGAAGAATTAAACCCTGGAACGGCTTGAATGTGCAGAGAGGTGCCATGGATTGAGCCCGAAGTGCCTGAAGCAGCGGTCCCTGGCGAGGGCAAAGAGCTCATGTTGGATCCGGATGAAGAAGAAGAAACAGCGACCTTGAGGATTCTGGGATTGGGTTGCAAACACAGATTATCAACTAATGCTGCTGGTTTCGATGCCCGATGGAAGACTGTCAAGCTCTCTGATTACATAGAATACACTGAAGTACGGTGATCCCTGCAAACCCTATATACATTTGGGCAGTACCTAGATTGATTGAATAATGGCCGAGCTGAGGGTGAACTCCAGCCAGGAACAGCACCACGCCGGCCAACTGTATAAGCACTTGTTACCAGAAGTGGCCCTGTTGACAGTCTGCAGGCTTTGTGACTGATATCATAATTAGGCCTGCAGGGAAGGTGCTCTCACTTGTAATAAACATCTTCCAAACTACAGTTTGGATTAAATTTTCCCTTCAAGAAGATCAATCAAGAAAGACGCAATGTCTAAGTACAAATGATTTCTGTATATTTATATATTCTGGGTGTGGATATTGGACAATTTTATCGTTTACCGTGATGGCCATGGGTTTGGAGTCTGGACCCTCATGTTCCTTGTTCCGTTTGTGTGCGATACAACGCTTGGGTCAGCGGGCTGGTGAAAATTTTGTCGTAACGGAGGGATCAGTATACAGACAAAAACCGTATAAATAGGAAGAAATCTTGGTAATCGAGGAAACGGATGCACCCTACACGAGGGCCAAATCCACCCCGCACGAATTCAACCTTCAACGAAAACCGTTCCGGCTGCACGTGCACAGCTCAAATTCAAAATTAAAAAGAAACGAGGCCCCCAGGGTCCGGCGGCCCCCCTCTCCACGCTTCCTCCTCGCCAACGATTTACAAAACCCCGAAAAGATTGACCGAGAAAGCCCAGTCGTACCGCATGAGGCCCAAAGCGTTTGGTCGCTGTTTCTTTTATGATTTTGTTTTATGAATCTCCCAGATATCATCCACGGCATTGCAAGTGGTGTTCTGTTGTAACATCATCAGATTATCTTAAATCTTTTTGTGGTTAACCTGCGGGCCTTCGAGAGGCATTTAAATTGCTTTATTTTTAGTGCAGGTATTTGTTTTTACTCCATTTTTTTGGAAATGTAAGGATTTGGTCATTTAAAATGGATAAAAAATCGAGGTAACGTTCTACGTGTAAAGGTTTCAACAATAAAATGGAATTCCAAGATTCCTCAAAATTTCGAAATAAAGTCCAACCAAACTCCTACCCAAGTTTAAAAACAATTTCCATACAGTAAAGCAATTCTAAAAATGTTAAAGTTCAAAAACAATTTCCATGTAGTAAAGCAATTCTAAAAATGTTATGAGTTTATTCTAAATGTTTGATTTTTTTTGAGTTTTTATAGGTATATTTTTGGATCAGGTTTTATTGAAATTTGGTTAAAAATGGTTGGAACTCCAGATTTGAGTGATTGATCTTATATAATTCCAGTTCCCCAAAAATTTTTGAAGGTTCTAAAAATGTTACTAGCTTATTCTAAATGTTTGATTTTTTGGAGTTTTTATGGGCATATTTTAGCATAAGTTTTACTGAAATCTGGTTAAAAATTGTTGCAACTCCAGATTTGAGTGATTGAGCTTGTATAATTCGAGTTCCCCAAAGATTTTTGAAGGTTCTAAAAATGTTACTAGCTTATTCTAAATGTTTGATTTTTTGAAGTTTTTATGGGCATATTTTAGCATAAGTTTCACTGAAATCTGATTAAAAATTGTTGAAACTCCAGATTTGAGTGATTGAGCTTGTATAATTCTAGTTCCCCATAAACTTTTAAAGGTACTGAATCCATTTATACACTGAAAAGTGCAATTTAAATAACAAAAAATGATGATATCACCAAGATCTATTTCATCTAATTAAATGAAAAAGTTAAAAAAAATCTAATATTTACACATCCATTCTAAAATAACCATTATCCAATTTAACCCCTCCCAATCTAATTCTTTTTACAATGAAACACTATTGTCAATTAAATTTATCTTCTTTCCAAAATAATTATGATCCAATATACAAAATCATGATAACACTAGTATCTCCTGGTTTCTATTTTTAATAATCCATACTGAATCTATCTATACACTAAAAAAATATAATTCAAATAACAAAAAATGATGATTTCACCAAGATCTATCTCATCTATTTCTATAAAAAAAAATTCAAAAAATATAATGTTTACACACCGTGATTCTAAAATACCCATTATCCAATGCTTAACCTCTCCCAATCTAATTCTTTTTACAATGAAACACTATTCCCAATTAAATTTATCTTCTTTCCAAAATAATTATGATCCAATATACAAAATCATGATAACGAGTATCTCTCCTCGTTTCTATTTTTAATAATCCGTGATGATACCAAGTTTTGATCCCCCACGTTATGGTAGAAACATACGCGAGTTATGTGAGACTATGGGAAACTGTACATTTTTAATACTTTTTATTCACGTGCTACAGTCTCACAGGGATCTAAATAAAATATCAAGTCTGGGATTTGTTGTGTATGATATTTGGTTTTATTATTTCGTCACAAATTTTCAGCCGGGGTGAAGAAGCAAGGACCACAACATTTTATGCACCGTATAAAATTTTAAGCGGGCACAACTTTTAGTTTCTTATTGCGTTTGATGATGACTGTTCAGGGAAACGCATCTGCTGAGAATTTTAAACAAGGCAATAAACGAGAAAATCATATAGCATATTTTTTTAAAACCGAGAAAATCATATGGCATAATTTTTTTTAAATCAACTTTTCGTTTCAAATGGCAGATTGTTGGACCACGCAGATATTTAGCGATCATGACGACTGGGTGGTGGCGGTCTTTGATGCCGCCTTCGTATTATAATTTAATAGGACGAGGCAGTGAAACATCGAAATCGTGCGGTGACATGTCGGGACTCGAACCGTTGCACAGAGATGCCCACATTTCATTCTTCGGAGTTCCATTTCCACTTGTTTGTCTCAATCCGTGTAATCGGAAATGTATTAATTTATTGACAACATATATCCTCTGATGTACATGAGGGCATGTGAGGTATAAATGAATTTTCCGAATGGATTGGCGTGCACGTTGTCACCCCAGAGGGCTACACTCTGGGCCCTCCCAAAGCTCCTTAGAAAAGGAACTGATGAAGACCGCATATACTTCAGTCTCAGTCTGCACGAGATCGGTATTTGAAAACGGATAAAACAGAGAGATCCCAGACAGTGGGGTATGCGCCCGTATTCAGCTTTGACGGAGAAAGTGACTTGGAAAACGCTGGCCAAAGCCAAAACGCATGGTAGTGCAGCAATTGTGAGGGATTTCCTCTCTCAAGGTCCCTCTGTGCCTATTTCAAGGTCCCGCCTATTTCAAGGTCCCTCATGGCTATTTCAAATTTCAATTCGGCTCAAGGTCTATTTTATTTCAAGGTCTTCATGGCTATTTCAAATTTCAATTCGGCTCAAGGTCTATTTCAAGGTCCTCATGGCTATTTCAAATTTCAATTCGGCTCAAGGTCTTTTTGGTCTATTTCAAAGTGTCTCATGGATTTTTATAGGTATAGAAATTCATTTATTTTAGTTAATTTTTTTTTTTTTATAAATTATAAGGTAAATTTGTAGGTTTATTTTTTATTATAAAGTAATTGTAATAAAGAGAATGACTATTTTTATTTTTAATAGCAATTATTTTCATGTATGGAATTAAGGTTAAATGATATTAAAAAGTATAGAGTTGTCTACCTGATTCACTAAATCAGAAGATTTAAATGTCCAAGAAATCAATATTTTTTGTTGTTTTAAATCCATTTTTATCATTTAGATCAAATCTGTCTTCTAGTCTTAGTCTTACAATAAGACCAGATCTGAAAATGTTCTTGATTGGTTAAGACTTACTTTTTTTTTGTATGTAAGGAAACACTGCAGAATACTCAGAAAAATCTGACAAAAGCGAATGTTTATGCCTTTACAAACTAGCAACAGATCATTTTAGGTGGTCTAGTTTTTCTTAAATAACCAATAGGTCTCCTTGAATAATAATGATGAATAAACCCACAAGTAATAATCACTATCCTGACAATTAAGTGAAAACTAAATTATGGTAGATTTTGTTAGGTTTAAAAATTTTCAAAATTAGTTTGAATTATTATTTTTTCCAAATTCCAATAATTGAAATCAGTTTAAGATAAATAATGTTACATGATCAAAATTTGAGGATTATAATATTAGACAAAGGTTTTTCAGATTTGTATTTTTATTTTTACTTACTTTGATTGAATTAAAATTAAAATTGAATGATTTAGTCTTTAGAATTTTGGGCAGTAGTGATGAACTGTGTTGTTAAGACACTCCTTTATGTGAAGTCACAATAAGTAGTGATGTAGTGTGTTGTTAAGAAACTCCATTATGTTAAGTCACAGTAACCACTTCCATAAACTAATTCCACATTAAAAAAAAGACTTGAATGATTTAAATAATTTTGAGAAAATTTCCAAATTATAATTTCACAAAATAGTAGTTTAAAAGACAAATTGAATTTATAGATTTGCTAAACACATTTATGTACTTTCAAACTGGAAGAAGATTTTTTTGGGGGTTTAAATTTCATATATGTACCTATTAGGTTACTCCGTATTAATCCCAACCCACATCTTAGTGACGCCATTCGTCTTCTCTATCTTAATTAGGGTACAAGATATTTTAATTCTGAAAACCTCAAGATTAACCAAAATCATATGACAGAGATGAGCATATGAACATCCAGATGGGGATTATGCTGTTTTAGGGCTGTCGCTGCAATGCAATCTATGGTCAGAATCGCAATCTATGGTCACAATGGAAAGAAAAAAAAGGTGTACTGCAAAGTAAAGCAAGAATAGACTGAGAAAGGATAAATGGAGGACCCGCCATCCCACGCGCGGCCCCAATATACAAGCTGGGGTTGCTTCGGGTGGTGCATGGCCGGCCTAAAGGCAGGTGGCCGCAGCAGAGAGGCGGGGTCATCCACTGCCTGCTCTGTGCAAGGATCCATGTGATAAAGTAGAAATAGGTCCAGAGGCTTGGATTTATGTAATGTTTTGGTAGCCCCCTTTCCCATGGGGATTCGAGAAGACCGGCTCTTTCTGTCGTTTTTAACCAGGAACAGAATCGATAACCACTCCCCGCATATAGAAAGTGAACAGAATCGATAACCACTCCCCGCATATAGAAAGTTAACACCCAAAAGGATAATAGTCCAGCCCGGCTCCTACATGGAGGGGACCCGGCTCTCAGCAGGATTCCTTAAAAGCCGACTCTGACCATTGTTAAGATCCATCATCTCAATTCATATCAGTCCTCTGTGCTCTTTTTTTTCCTGCCATTGCAGAGCCTCATGAGTCTTTTGTACTATCATCACCATTTCCACACAATTTTTAACAACCGAGTTTCAATATGGGATTGGAGATATAACTTGTGGGACAAAAAGTTAAATCGACAGTGTCGTGGACCCGTTGCTACACGTACACCGTCTATCAGTCTCACCACAATCACATTGCTAGCAAGCACAATCTTTCGATTTCTAATTTTTTTCCCTAAAATACAGATCAGATCTGACAAATCTGACAACACTACTAAATAGTAGGGTGTCCATCAATGCCCTCTGGCCAGACGCCCACGTGCGCAGAAAACGCATCTCAAGCTCCGTCTGGTTTATCAGATTCTTCATTTCCATATACAAAAGAACAAAAGTATGATCCGTGGAAGGGTGGCATCTTTTGCCCTCTCAACCCCCGTATTAATAAATACAAGCTGCTGAATGGAGATCGTCCCTCGATATAAAAAGCTAAATCTTCATCAATGTGTTCTAGCGAGACAACTAAGGCATCTCTAACACTTAGGCTGCCCACATGTAAGAGAAAAGGGCGAGTTTAGCTCGCTTAAGCGTAATTTCGGTGCAGGTATAAACGTACTAAATATTTAGGTTTGCAAAGGAATGGGCTATAGCTTTTTCATGAAAAGAACAATATCGATCTGTAGGAAATATTAATTTTTAGGTTAATTTTCTAGGGTTTTGTACGCTCTTATATCACGCACAATGGATTATAGAAATTTCATACTTTCTTAATGCTTAAGCTTATTGTTTTCAACTCTTTTATTTATACATTTGATTTATACACTGTATAATTGTTTTTCTAGGTTTTAGATGGCAATCCATTTAAATTATTGTTAGTTTGGAAACTTAACAACCATACAAAACAAAATTCTCAAAATTTAATCAGAATCTCACATTTGACAAATAGTTTGGAAACTTGACAACCATACAAAACAAAATCTTCAAAATCCAATTATGCTCCCACATTTGACAAATATGATATTATTAACAAAAATATTTATATAATTTAAAACAAAATCCTCAAAATCCAATCACTCCCATATTTAACAAATATAATATTATTATTAAAAATATTTATATAATTTAAATATAAGAAATAAAATAAATTTATATCTAAATTCATAAACTTTTTATAAAAAATATCTAGATTTTCAATTTTGATGAAAAAAATTATGAATTATAAAATCAAAAGTTACTTCATCATATTAACACATATAAAAAATTAAAATAAATAAATTATTTCAATTTGTAATTTATATGAAAATGAAGCATATTACTATTAATAAATTATGAAACCAATTTTAAAAACCTGGAATTTAAGGATCTATATCTTTGGAGAATTATATTTAAAAAAGAATTGAAAAAAATGTTTGGCCCATTAAGGAATAGGCATTAGAAACTTGGAGAGAAGAATTATATTTAAAAAAGGAATTGAAAAAACTATTTATGCTATATAGTCATTGAAAAGCTTGATACAATGAATGTATAAAAAACTTTTCTCAAAATTTTAGTGAGAAAATTATATTTTATAATAAGATTTTCTAACTAAACCATTAAATATTAAATATTCAAGATATAGTAAAAAATAAAATATAAGAAAATTGTGGCAAGAACTTAATGAAAAAATATAATTCTAATAATATGAGAATAATATGAGAATAACCACTTTTAGCATTCAAGCCATGGTACAAAAGAAAGTATAAAGAAGTTGTGGAAATATTTGTGAAAGTGAGATTTTATCAAGTTCTAACCAACTTAATAATTCAATTGAAGAGAGAGTATGTAGATAGTAAGGTAGAGATGATGTAATGTTTTCCATGTGGCTATTGTTTTCATCATTCTATGTAGACTTCAAAAAATAAAAATATCTATAAAAAATAATAATAACAATACTATATATTAGTTAAATATAAATAAAAAACAAATAAAATATTTTTATAAATGAAACAGAGAGATTCCATATGTAAAACTAATATAAAAAATCCTATATAAAACAAAAAATACCATATTTAAGTATAAATATAATTAATATATAAATATAATATTTATATAAAAATAATTTAAAAATTCAAATACATTTATTTTAATAATAAAAAAAAAATGTATTTTTATAGATTTATATATGCAAAAGATTTAAGTTTCTCTAAAACAGTAAAGTGAAAAATACTTAATTTTTTTTAGAAATAAAGTTTTTATTTTACAAATAAAGCAAAGTTGAAAAAGAGATCTATGATATGTTATCAAAAAAATAAAAATAAAACTCTTTTCATTAAAAATGAAGTATTGATTTGTTTATATATTTTATTAAAACTATTCATAAAAAAAATTATTATATTAAATATGTTTAAGAAAACTAATAAAAGATTAATAGGTTCACATCTTTATATAAAAAATTAAGATATATTTTATTTCATTTTTTTTAGATTTATAAATTCTAAATATCTCAATTAAAATAGATAAAAATTATTTTACTCTATTTTAAAAAATTTGTTTCTTATTTTTTATTTTTTAATTGGAGTAATTTTTTTTTTTAAATTTAAAATTGTATTATCTTTAAAAAATCACACACATTAAAGGTATAGTTAGCCAAGACTTAAGACTTGGGTCGCAAACAATGGAATCCAAACCAATCCTTAGCATGATTAAAAAGATAAGCCTCCTAGCGGGGCCAAAAAAAACTTAAATTGTTATATGTAAGTTTTCAAAAGTGTGTAAACTATAGAAAACAATTTAACAAAAAAAAAAGAAACATGGCTTGATGTTTGTTCTCCATATGATCCATTTTCAATCTTATATCGTCAATTCCCCCCCTAGTTTGAAGATGAGCTGTAATTGCTCCTTCTTTAGACTACATTGCATAGTTTATCTACCATCCTCGGCTTTATTTTTCCAAGATCTCTCATGAGGATGATCGTCCATCTTGTTGGAACTATTACTTTGTACCTAAGTTTAAACCTCAATCTTTCCACGGAACATGACCTCTTCCTCAACCCATTCTAGACAACACTTCCAGAAGAGGATGTCATCCAATTTTTTTTTCCTAGAAAGTGCCATAGACGAAGTACTCATATCATCATGAGGACTGGGTGTATCAAAGGTGGCCAATTATAGATCCTCTGATGACATAATTTGGATTCCAATTCAAGTGCTTCCCTGCCAAGAAAATCCCTAATCTCAACGAGCCTGACCTCTTTCTCATTATCATGACATACTAAGGGAGAGAAGGAAAAAGGAACAAGTTTGGGCGGCCCAACAGAGATCCAACTACAACATGAAAAATTTGGATACACTCCTGCATTGTGACAAATGGGCCTAGTATAACTGTCCACCAAGTAATGTCATCATCGTGTTATTCCTTACAAACAATAAATGATCCTTGAGCATTGTGATGAAATAAGTGTCACTATGAGGAATGTTTTTGTCACCGACTGTACTAGGGAATATGGCCATGGTCATCCTCGCAAACACCAAAAAACTAATTCCTTCAATTCTCTGGTGAGTCAAGTTATTGAGATTTTCATCCACAGACCCACTCTGGAGTTGGTGTTGATTCAAGATGGGTGGCGGGATAAATGATGGACGTGTATACCTTCATTAAGCCTTCGATAAAACCCCATCAAGGGGTCTCTTGTTGAAGGACATGGGGGTAGGATTTGATCCACTTATATGTGCATGGATCACCATAATATTTTTAATATAATCTCGTATCAACCCCTTTAGACATTGGATTATTAAATTTAGTTATCAATTTGATGTACTTAAATCTATTAATCCATCATATTTAAAAGGGTGTCTTAAAAATTTCTACATAAATTAATTATTTATATTGAAGCTGAAATTTGTAAGTAATAAAAGAGAATAAAACAAATAATACAAACGAATATGGTAATCGTAATTAGGTTTCAAA
>SNQJ01S0172130.1:10581-20835 GCA_010110895.2 Picea sitchensis
ATAAACCATTAATTAAATATTTTAAAATTTTAAATTTAACTTATTAAAAAATATTGTTTTAATCAAAACAAATTATAAATTATTTTGATTATAATTTTATTAATCAAAATGTTATCTATTTACTTTAATTTATTTACATCTTATCTTTTCATGATGATGTTAATAGTGATAATTATTATTTTTAATTATTTTAATTTTTTTTTTTTTTTTAAAGAGTAGAGCCTAATATATTAATTTTCTAGAAAAGAGGGGAAACTAGAAACACCATGTCTGTCAGCTATTTCGGTGTATAAGCATAAACTAAGAGAGTTGGTTATCTATGTAGTATGCGAAATAGAAAAACTGGTTGTGAGTTGTCTTGCTCGAAGGAAACCAAGACATTTGGCAGCCATTGGTCTCAGAAAAAACATTGAGTTTTAGAGTTACAAAATAATGGATTCTAGCCATGACTAGCGTGAGGGAAACCAAGAAAGAGACTGAAACTATTGACTGTGACATTTACCCTGTGGTCTCTGCATAATCCATGTCACCTTCGCCATCCTTGTCATTGGCTTTGGCTATCAGCACGAAGGGCTGAGCACACGTCGGGCAGCGTTTTCCTGGCTGTGTACCTGAGTAGGCATCGTAGAGCAAGTCGACTTGTTGGTTGACTAGACTGGTGCGATGGATTAGGTCCTCCACCATGCTCCTCAGTTCAAAAACTAATGTGAGGTGGTCTCGGTGGAGGATTGCCAGTTGAACATGCCCTTCCTCTTGCATGGCAGAAAGAGGACGCGGCATAGGAGCAATGACACCCTCCTCATCTAGACTAACCCCTATCGGTTCTCCTTCCAGACCGGTTGCCTCATCCTCGACTCGCTAATTTCTTCCCGAGACTTCTATAGGAGGGATCTCTGCTGCACCTGCGGTCGGTTCTGCCTCCAAATCTGTCGGGATTTCTTCAATGATGTAGCATGGGGGGAAATCGACCAAATTGGATTCTCCTATATGAGAGCCTTGATGATTCTTGGTGGCCAGTTGGGTAATTTCCCCTGGAAAACAAGTGGCGGGTTCCAAATTTTTGGAACAGTGAAGAGCAGGTGTGTTGGGGGGAGTTGAATGGGTTCGTCTGGGATGATTTCTTCGATGTAGGCCATGGGAGGCATGCCAGGCCTCCTATTTTTGTGGTTGATTTGCGTCCGTGCCATGGACAACGCCCGCTCAAAATTTTTGTTGTCTCTTTCTGCGCGCAGTCAAGGCATACCAGACAGCCCCCGTATAGGGCTTGCTTCGTTATCGTGGCATGTTGAGGTGCCAAGCAATGGCCCTGAAAACAATTAGGCAGCTACAATCACACCAGAGCTCAAGGATGCTCAAAAACTATTGACTGTGACATTTACCCTGTGGTCTCTGCATAATCCATGTCACCTTCGCCATCCTTGTCATTGGCTTTGGCTATCAGCACGAAGGGCTGAGCACACGTCGGGCAGCGTTTTCCTGGCTGTGTACCTGAGTAGGCATCGTAGAGCAAGTCGACTTGTTGGTTGACTAGACTGGTGCGATGGATTAGGTCCTCCACCATGCTCCTCAGTTCAAAAACTAATGTGAGGTGGTCTCGGTGGAGGATTGCCAGTTGAACATGCCCTTCCTCTTGCATGGCAGAAAGAGGACGCGGCATAGGAGCAATGACACCCTCCTCATCTAGACTAACCCCTATCGGTTCTCCTTCCAGACCGGTTGCCTCATCCTCGACTCGCTAATTTCTTCCCGAGACTTCTATAGGAGGGATCTCTGCTGCACCTGCGGTCGGTTCTGCCTCCAAATCTGTCGGGATTTCTTCAATGATGTAGCATGGGGGGAAATCGACCAAATTGGATTCTCCTATATGAGAGCCTTGATGATTCTTGGTGGCCAGTTGGGTAATTTCCCCTGGAAAACAAGTGGCGGGTTCCAAATTTTTGGAACAGTGAAGAGCAGGTGTGTTGGGGGGAGTTGAATGGGTTCGTCCGGGATGATTTCTTCGATGTAGGCCATGGGAGGCATGCCAGGCCTCCTATTTTTGTGGTTGATTTGCGTCCGTGCCATGGACAACGCCCGCTCAAAATTTTTGTTGTCTCTTTCTGCGCGCAGTCGAGGCATACCAGACAGCCCCCGTATAGGGCTTGCTTCGTTATCGTGGAATGTTGAGGTGCCAAGCAATGGCCCTGAAAACAATTAGGCAGCTACAATCACACCAGAGCTCAAGGATGCTCAAAATCTGTGGCTTCAGCTCGAAGTGAGCCCCTTCCTTTCCAAAATCGAATAAATTCATGAGGTGTAATGTGACGAGACCCGCCATTAAGGCCATACACTGAGTGCTTTGTGACTTCATTCTTTTTACACGCGCAAGAGGTCTTGGCTCAATGGCCTAGCTGATCCGACTTGCCCCCATCCTTAATGGTGAGGGGATGGGAGCCGATGGCCTGTATTTAAGGCCCGACCAAGCATTGTTCCACATGTAGTCCCTGTGTGAGGTGGCATCCCATCGAGGGTTCAATTATTTTAAATTAAAAAAATATAAATAAATTAATATAATATAGCTTTTGGTCTTTATCACCTAATTGGAAGATAAATAAATATGGATGTATGTTTATTTTGTAAAAAAAATAAATTAAAATCCATACATATATATAATTAATATTATATTATTTTATATACAAATTAATAAGAAAAACATATTAATTATATTATATTATTTTATATACAAATTAATAAGAAAAATATATTAATTATATAAGAAATATGAAATAAATTATATAATTTTATAAGATTTTAATAAAATAAATATTTAATAATTTATATAATTTATTAAAAAAAATTGTTTTCTAATATGTTTTGTTAAATTAGGGGTGGACATCGCACTTATATCTCTATGTTAGGTTAAACTAAACTCATTAAAATTGAATTTTGCCTAAAAAAAAACTCTTCACTTTCCACCACTAAATTTAACTCAAATCTAACTCTAAAGACATATGAGTTATTAAAATTACTAATAAATTAAATAATGTGAATATTTATTTCCATACATATAAGTAAATGAAAATAGTAATTTATTGAGATAACTTAACCAAGTAGTCTAAAATATTCTACCAATAACCTACCAATACACATCAAAATATTCTACTTTATTCTATTTTAGTAATTCCACTAGTTAGTATTAACTAACAATCACACACAATGGATTTTATTAATCCTGCTAATTTTCTGCTTTATTGTATTTTAATAGTGATTTCATTTCTTACTTTTTGTTAACTAACAATCACACAATGGATTTTATTAATCCTGCTAATTTTCTGCTTTATTGTATTTTAATAGTGATTTCATTTCTTACTTTTTGTTTTTTCCTTTTGTTTGTTAGTATTATCCAAAAACCCTAGACAATGAAGTTAATGACTCCTTCGTTAAAAAAACGGTTAGATTGATTGTTCTCTGAAGGATGAAATCTAAAATTTCTGTCAAAAAAAAAAAAAAAACTCTGGACTGTAAACTAGTTTCTAGTGGGTCTGAATAAAATTTCGTTGATTCATACTCATGGAAACTACAAAGTGAAATTAAAGACAGTTAAATGTTAAATGCAGATCATTACATTGAAACGGTCAAACATAACCTAAATTTGGCAATCCCGGCGATGACAACCATTGGAGTTTCACAACCAAGAACAGAAAACTGAGAGTTTCATTTTTGATGTAGAGATTAAATGTTTTAAGCTTTCTTAACCCAAAACATCTGGATAACGAAAGAGGTGACCGAATTAATCGTTTCCCGTCTTGATCCGTCCATTTGCAAGGATGATTTTGGGACAACTTGAATTAATCGATGTCAATTATTAAAATTTTGTAATCCTCGTCTACTTTACAACTTATCAGTGTCCTTACCGAATTTAATAGAGTTTATATGCAGCATTAATTAATAGAATGATGCTGGAAAGATTGTTGGCCTTTCAGAATCAGACTAGGACCTGACCAGCTTCGCAACCGTTTACTTTAATCCTAATACCGATCAGTCAACGGAATTTGGAAAGAGAAGAATGAGACGGGCATGACCAAAACTTTACGAAATTTTTGTTATCGTGTGCTTCGTCTTGTCAAATCTTTAGGACCCACCCCCACGCCCGGCAATAATTCATCCACTCCACCAAATAATATTATCAATCTGCCTGTGTGTATGTATGAATGCTCAGATAGATTTGAAAACATTGGCGACATGATGTAATTCCGCACTCAGAAGCAGATGGCCCACTCTTCCAAATTCCTGACAAATTGAGTGGGCCTGTATAACAACTACTGCGTTCGCCAAAGCTAGATGTGAGGGCTGACTGTGGCTGGAGAGGGACGATACAGAGAGAGACAACAAACGTACAGCTAACAAGAGCATTTTCTCTTTCTCCTAAAGATAAAAACGAATACGACGTTCCAACCGTGCGTATGAGAACGATATTCCTTTGCTTTATTCTCAGATAAACACAAGTGTTTTTGTCTGGTTCTAGTGCTCTGCAGCTAAGGCGATAAGTAGCGAACGTATGATTTATTTATGATGTTGTATATACATGACAGTCCTACACAATAACAGCAACAGCAGCACAGAAAAAAATCGCAGGTATTTCTCTGTGAGAGTTCTAATTATCAAGACGGGCGTAACGGAACGGAACCCTAATTCATACGCAAGATGAGACAAAAGAAACGGAACCCTAATTCATAAGCAAGATGAGACAAAAGAAACGGAACCCTAATTCGTACGCAAGATGAGACAAAAGAAAAGGGTTTCTTCTTCTCGCCCTTCCAACGAACCAACAACCGGTGGACAAAACAAAATGCGTTACAGAGGGCCCGGCCTAATCGATGTGACCGAGCACCTTCACATATTTGAATTTTTTCCCAGTCCTGCTATATTACAAAATAAAAACAAAATTTGTATCGATAAGAAGGATTTTATTATACGTCAACATGAAATTGAAAAGGAAAGGCGGCTTTTTCCTTCCACACGGGGACCCTTTATGGGTGAACGAAGAATACAACACTTGTCTCTTGGCACCGAGAGTGCAATAAAGTTTGAATCAAAGAAAAATCAGATGGAAAGTCCAAAAGCAAACGCATACGGAAAGAAGAAATAAATCCAATCACCTTATCTTGTTGCATTCAACCCCACAGAGACAAGCTTTCAAATCTTCTCACTTCAAAGGGACTCAAATTCATTATTTAGGTTCTAAGCACATGTAAAAAGTAGTGTTGTGCAGAGAATCATATCATTGCCTTGAGAGTCATGACGAGTATTTATGCTGTCATATTAGTAAATTAAATTATGTGAAAATAAGTAAATAACAAAAATAAAATATAGAAACGGCAATTTAGTTATTTATTATTTATTTATTTTTAAATAAATTTAAAAATAATTTTTTTTTTAACAATATTATAAATAATCAACAATCCACAATATTATAAATGGAAAAACATAAACAATCAAGTTAAAAAGGAGGAGTTGAAGAAAATCATAACTTGAGAAAATTTTATTTTTATTTAATTTTAATAAAAATAATAACTATAAATTTTGTTATATTAATTTATTAAAAATGATTACTCATTAATAATTATTTATTAATAATAATGATAGTAAGGAATTCATTATGAATTATGAGTAAATTTGTCTTTATGTTTTCCATTATTAAGTGTAATTATTAAATAACATTATCTATTTTCATTTTGATATTATTTTTTAATAATTAATATATAATATAACTTTCTTAACCTATATTTATTTGATTAATTTTTAATTAATATATTTATTATTAAAACTAAGTAAAGGAAATCAAAATTTCATCTATATATCATAAACTATGTTTTTTATTTTGCATATTTGACACTAGAAAATATGAAAAATACCTCATAACTTTTGAGAAAATATGAAAAAATCCTCATAACTTTTGGTTATTTCCCTTAAAGTAAATTTTGACCAAAATAAGCACCCCATCTAAGCACCCCATCTATGATACATTTAACTTTGATGAAAAAGACCCCTAAAACATTAATATTCGAGGTTTATTATAGAGGGAAGACTTATTTATTCTTTACTTAAAAGCATTATAAAGAGTCTTTCAAGCAAATATCTTTTCTACACATTGTCAAAGACCTTTACATTCAATCATAAGGTTTTCTTCTTGATTTTTTTCCTCTCATGTTAGAGTGACAATCTTGCACTTGTCCTTTACATCATGGAAATTGAGAAAAGAGTTTTTGAGAATTTTGAAAATGGCATTTTGATTAAAAATGCTTTAAGAGGAAATCGTATGGAATATAAGTGGACAAATTTCAAGAAGGGAATCTCACAAATAACATAGCTTAATAAGGATTCTTCCTCAATAACACATAGGTTTTAAGGGCATATTTATAGCTTTCCACTAGCATGTATGGATAGTTAGTTGCATCTTCCAACCTTCAAGTTGTGTGTATGTGAACAAAGGAACAAAGAGAGAAAATAAGAACAAAAGAAAATATGTATGTGAGTTTAAATAGACACAAGGTGAGATGTCCCTAATGATATGATCTTTCAGGTAGTCATAAAAATAATTTATTATTGATGTTCCATGGTACAAATATCATGTGCTATGGGGTCGTCTTACCATCATGGTTTCCCTTTATTGCCAGGTCACCATTGTCAGCCACATGGTAATGAACCAATTTCCCGCCCCTGTAGTTGCTTGGACCTGTCATATGGATGTCAACACCCATAGTTCATTCCTTTTGGTCTGACATGGAATTGAAACTTATATCCTTTCCAAATCATGCAAAATCCCAAGAGTGAAATGTGGGATTTAAACCTTAATTGCTCCCAAAATGTGCAAAATATTCATGGGGGTATGGCATGTCACGTCGACCTTTACTATGCATAAGGGTCTGTGATTCCTATTATTTATTGTGATATTGACTATTCAATTATTGTTCTTTAGGGGCATTGTGCATGGTTACTTCACACCCATGATTCTATGCCAAAGATGAGATCATGTCGGATCTTCCCTTTGAAGGCCACGACACTTCTTTACCTGAATCTAGTTTCTTAGTGACTACCATGAAGGGTCATTGATAGTTGTGGTTGAGATTGGGGTAATTAGCGAACTGTCAAACCCTAGGTTAAGTTCAAAGTTCATCTTGAGCTTCCCATCCACTCACACAACTATAATAAAAGGAACTTGATAAATGGAACTACTTGTTGGCATCGTGTGTTTGGAAATCGGATGGATATTTCATGTATTCCTATCTTTCTTAGCTAGTTAGTGCATTTCAGAGGAGCACACACATTTTTCGATATTAAACCTCATCCTGAACCATTCCTTAATTGACTCCACTACTTCTACCCATTCATGTAGATGTTCACAATGCACCACCCACCATAGTGTGAGTATTCCTTCCATCACTATGTCAAGCGCTTGTTTCCAATGGGTGAATGGAATTCTCTGCATTTGGGCAAGGAATCTATCGACCGAGTTCATTAGATCAAAATGATATAGAGTATAAGGACCTATTCCAACCTTGCACACTATGATGGTCATTCAGGTGCATCTTCTTGTTGACACCTCATAGATATTTTGATGCCATCTCTCCATATCATCCTCTAATTCAGTGTCATATGAATGCACACTTCTACAACTCAACTCACCATTGGTTGTGGGATTGATGTAATCCTCTCTATGCCTTATAATATCATAGATGTTCTCAATAATGAATCTCTGTGCATCCTCATTCACAGGATCATTGTGTATGTTCCCTTCATTTACATCTAATGATGCCATCCCATGCAAAGTATATGTCTCAAAGGACATTAGTCATTTTTTAAAATTCAAAAATGCATTATTGTCAAATGCCTAGTCAATGTTAAGTAGCACGAGGCAGGTATCTTGATCATCCATTATATCAATTACCTCAAAATATACCTTAGTATTTACCCCTTAAATTTTCACTTTTACTTGCTCTAATCAATTGATAAGATAGATCCTATATTTATTTGCTAGCCCGTGTTGAATGGGAGAACATACCCAGTTTGTCTTGCCCATCAAATCCCAGTATTTCTTCAGAAATATATTCACATAGGATCCTAGATAACATGACACCATCCATATCACAACTTCTGAGTTCAAATGTCATCTTGGACTCTCTTCCCATGCACTTCTTCTTGCTCACTTGGAACACATCTCTTTCCCGTAGTGGGGAAGATATAACTATTGTTGTCCCTACTTCTCTCACACATCTTGTTGGATTTTGTGTCTCTACTTTTCTACTTAGGATTCTTTATTGGATATTTTGATCCTATGTTACTATCATAGTTTGACCCCGGTTTAGATTTGATGAGCTCCTAACAAAATACCTCTAAAACTATTGACCCCTCTGGTAAACCAGAAGGCAACACATCACACAGAGTGTACTACACATTCTCACTCGAGATAAATCTATGAGTGGCTGCAATACTCACATGTTTGGAACCTAGGAATGAGTGGAGATCTATGGTTGTACTCTATAATATTTATTTATTCAGTCTAATATATGATCATAGTAGTCATTCTATTCATGCATGTGAAATACCAGAGCTAACTAGTTAATTCATTCATCTAACATTCACAACTTAACAACAACAAGGACACATACATTCATTCACAAAACATAGGTGTTACCATGGTTCACCCCCTCTTGGGATATGTCCACAAAGATCTAGATCTCACGCTATTTATTATGGTTCAATAATAGGTCACGTCGCGCGTGTTATAATCTTAGATCTTACACTCTCTAATTGGCTCCTCAATCCCTGTGAGGCTGACTAGATCACACCAGGATCCTCAACCTACGATCTAACCCTTGGGATCGAGTCACTCACAACTTCCCTAGCTCACCAGCTATTGACTCGTACAATTCTTACAACTTTCTTTTCCTCGGTCCACTCCAACTTCTTTTCTTATTTTAAGTACTGCCTATTTATATTCTTGGCTCATAAACCATTACAATACTTTACAGAAACCCTAAACCTAATGTCATTAGGCATTCCTTGCATGCGCACCTTGCATTCTTCTCTTACACATGCTGCTTTTCCTTCCAGCTGTCCTTTCCTCCTTTCCTGCTTCTGTTCCCAAAAATAACATTTTCTCCTGACTAGGTCTACATCCAACATGACCTCAACACTAACATGTGGCTCGTCCCGAGCCACCTAAATTTTGTGCGCTTCTTCAACATCTCCTACAAGAGTCTGGAACTTCTCTTTGAGTTCCTTTGCTTGTGTTTGAGCCTGCACAATCTTTTCTATGAGTCCGTCCAATACTTGCGTTGTAATTTCCTTGTTGACCATCTATGCACACTCTTCCTCAGTTTGTTCCATGTTCTTGTTTTCCTCTTCTGCCTGCACAATGACCTCCCCTGCCAGCTCCTAGAGAGGTTCCATTTGAGCTTGTCGAGTCTTCTTTTGTGTCTGCACAACTATGAGTTATGCTTGCATATTCTTCATATATTGTACTCCTTTGAGGAACTCAATGATCTGCATCATCTTCTTCCTCTGCTTTTGATAGATGTGATTATCTTTTCGTCTTCCCGGTCCCACTGCTAGACCTGTTGATCCTCCTCCAACTTTTTCCATAGTTGGGCTTATCTATCGAATAAGTCGACAAAGGCACTAACTTGTCGTTCCATTTCCTCCATATTCCCTTTTTCTTCATGCTTCCTCTGCTTCTTCACCTCCGGGGGAGTGGTAGGGATGAGTTGTTCTTGGAGGTTCTCAATCTCCTTCCTGTATTAATTGATTGTTTGCACAATGTGATAATTTTTTTGTGTCGTCGTGGTCTCTATTGTTTGCATTCTCTTTGTAATTCTATCATAGGTTACAACCAATCCCTGCTTGAGACTATCTGTGTGATATTTATCATCTTTGGTCTCGAGCTTGGCCTGCTCGAGCACCAACTCCAACTCTTCTCTCATGTCCTTTGTCTACTACAATTCTATTGTGTATTTGTGTGTGTGCGACTGTATCTCCTATGTGATGCTGAATTGTAGTTTATATAACATCTTGGTTGGTATCTACCCCATTACCAACTGTATTTGTGCCATATATTTCAATGGTATATGGCCTACAATTTCATCCATGCGCAATATGATGGGTATAATGTGAAAAGTCGAGCTTGCCTGTGTTATCGTCTGGATCATATCCTGCTCGCTCGACGCAACCTTGGCTCCTTCTTGTGATGTTACGGGGAATGACTCTATTCCTTTG
>SNQJ01S0172131.1:0-20427 GCA_010110895.2 Picea sitchensis
TTAAATGATCCTATTTGTCACGATCCACGTTGGCCTCCTATGCCAACGAAGTTGCCTTCGGACATTCCAAAGTTTGAGGCCAAGCCTAATAAAGATCCAGGTGATCACGTGACTACCTTCCATCTTTGGTGTTCATCTAACTCATTGAAAGATGACTTCGTCCAGTTGCGATTGTTTCAACGCACTCTTATTAGGAGTGTCGCGAAATGGTACATCGAGCTCGATCGCTCCAGATACTCTTCTTTTGACGAACTGGCGATGGCCTTCCTTAACCATTTCCAGTTACCTGTGAGATACGACGCTGGCACAGAGCTGCTTGCCAATTTCGAATAGACAACAACAGACCATATCTCTGATCATATTCGAGAGTGGAGACACCAGAAGAGTCTAATCAAAGTACCAGTCCCACTAGCATTCTTGCTTGAGTGGTTCCTTAATTCTCTGGTCCCACAATTATCCAAAGACGTCGCAACTTCTGGAGTTTTCTCCGAAGAATATGACATCATGAGGGATCAACAGTTTGAGCTCATCTATTCTCAGTCTGGTTTATTATACAACATCCTCTCGGATGCACCATGATCGATAGTGGATAAAACTAGACAGAGAGATGGACCACATGTTGATGGTATTGTTGGTTCAGCACAAACCAAGCCCGCTGAGAAATTGACAAAGCAATTGCAACAGTTATCTATCCAACACTCAGTGGCCAGCTAGACTACTGCTTTGGCTTCTCCTCCTATCCAAACATCGTAAGTACACTCCATGTAGTCGACTAACCCAAAGGCCACCCAACAGCCTGAAGGGAAGAAAAAACAACGAAAAAAGGGTAAGGGGGAGAAAAAACCCACTGATAATGCTGGTGAGGGCACCACGGAAAAACGGAAGGTGAGGTATCTGTGAAACTTGTGTGCGGAAGACCACCCAACGCATCTTTTTCCTCGACTTGCAGAGGCCCAAAATTTTGTCACACAGCAATAGCAAGCAGTGTTGACTAATCCCTTTCAACATGGGAAAAATTTAACTCAAGCCTCTACAAGTGCCGAAGGGGGCAGCCAAGAAACCTGCCCTCCTCCAAACAATTCCTCATCTGCGAACATATATATGGTTAGGGGTGATGCATTCATAATGACTAGAGCACACTACTATAGTAAACCAAGCGCCTCTGAGAAGGGTAAGGAAGTTGAACTCCCATCTCTTCCTCTACAGATCGAGAAGACGTTGGGAGAAACAATGACACACATTCCAAAGGGTGCATTTAAAAAATCTTCTCATAAACCAAACACAAGGGCCGCCCAGAATTACTCTGTGGTGGAGGATTTATCACAAACCCCTTGTGCGATGTCTGATTTGGAAGTCCTCCAAAGCTTCCCTGCTCAGAGGAAAGCCTTGTTGACTGCTTTAGGCTCTACTGAGACTTGTAACCCAGGTACCATCATGTTAGATAGAACCGACTTAAAACCTCGTCTACCTTACCATGTAGCGTTTCAGATAGTAGTGGTTCATCCCATGAAAACTTTTACATGCAATATCTTCCACACGGTGGTCGACAAGGGTGCCTCGACATGCGTTATGTCGTTAATATGTTGGAAGGCCATTGGCCATCCCGTTTTGTCTCCGTCACCTACTCTCCTCACTCCCTTCGACGGTCGTTCTTTCCGACCACATGGCATCGTCCCTTCTTTCCCTGTGTAGTTAGGAGGGAAGACCATGTGTATCGAAGTAGAGGTAGTTGATGCCCCCCTCGACTATAACATCTTGTTAGGACGGAGTTGGAATTATTCTATGCAAGCTGTGGTTTCTACAGTTTTCTGAGTCTTGTTGTTTCCACACGAGGGTCGGATAGTGACCATCGATCAATTGTCCTTCTCTAGACCTGACCCATCTTTGGGGGCATCCACAGTTTCCATGATTGATAATAATCAACTCGATGTCGTTAAAATAGGAGTTGGTTTGTGCCCATCCTTGATGGGTACCTTCGATTACCCACCTCCTCATGACGATGTCAAATTTATATCTAATCACCACAAGGCTGAGATTTTTCACGTTTCGTCATTCCGCACGACTTACTTTGTGGATCTGTGGATTCTTCCTTCCCCATCAACCACGATGGATGAGACAGGGCACTCCGACATGTCCATGCCCTTGTCGGCCACTGAAGTAGTGTACTCTTTAGTCTAGCAAGCTTCATCTAACCCTGATCTGACCCTCGCACAAGATTTGGATCCACTTCTAGAGCCTATTTGGGCTCAGGGTTCTCTTGCTACCACCGATTCGTTAGACTTAGTCTTGCCTTTTGACGAAGCAGTAATCGAAGCAATGACTAGTCCAGACAAACCTTGGGAAGATCTTCATCACAGATCATATTTCCTCCCAGAGTTATGCCGAATCGAGGCAGGAGAATTCACTATCACCATGACAGGAGATCAGCCATGTCCTATTAGTCTCTTAGCTACACAGGAAATTTATGTTGAAGACAATATGGAGACTATCGCTGAAACCATACCTATTAACATCTCCCAAAACCCTGGCATCGTGGAGAATGTCTTCATCGGAGCAGATTTCTCTCCCGAAGAGATTCAAATTTACACGGATCTTTTCAAAGCATTTCGCGACGTTTTTGCCTGGTCTTATGATGAAATGCCAGGTATCGATCCAAAAATAGTTGAACATGAAATCACAATGTATCCTGATGCCAAGCCTATTCGACAAAAAAATCGTCTAGTCAATCCTAAGAAAGCAAAAGCCATTAAGATTGAGGTTGAGAAATTGCTCAAGGCATGTTTCATTTATCCCATTCATTTGACTCAATGGGTGTCAAACCCCGTGCCGGTCAATAAAAAACAAGGTGTGATTCGTGTATGTACCGATTTTCGTGATTTGAACAAGGCATGTCCAAAAGATAATTTTCCAACCCCATTCATTGACCAGATCATTGATGAATGTGCCGGTTGTGAACCCTTTTCATTCATGGATGGTTTTTTGGGATATAATCAAATCCAAATCAAACCTGAAGACCAACACAAAACGACATTCATTTGTCCATGAGGTACATTCGCCTATCGTAAGATGCCTTTTGGCCTAAAAAATGCTGGAGCCACTTTCCAGCGGGCCATGTCTTTTACGTTTCACGACCTAAAACATATAGTCGAGGCTTATCTAGATGATTTAGCATCACGCTCTCACAAGCAAAAGGATCATCCTACGCACCTCAGACTAATATTTGAACGTTGTCGCTACTTCAGGATTCGCTTGAATCCCAACAAGTGTATATTTTGCGTCACATCAGGATGTTTTTTAGGTTTCATTGTATCAACAACAGGGATCATGGTCGATCCTCTTAAGGTGGAGGCAATAATCTAGTTGCCCCCCCCATGCACAATCTTACAACTTCAAAGTCTTCAAGGCAAGGCGAACTTCTTACGATGCTTCATCGCCAACTATGATGAAATCACCAAGGGCTTTATGCATTTACTGAAGAAAGATGTTCCCTTTTTCTGGGACGAAGCCGCTCAACGCTATTTTGACGCATTAAAACACGCCCTCACAACCGCACCTCTGCTATGACCACCTAATTATAACAAAGATTTCTTATTATATCTGGCTACCGCAGAGTCAACCATAGGCATGGTTTTGGTTCAGGAAGATGATTCATTTTCAGAATACGTGATCTATTACCTGAGCCGAGGCCTTGTAGGACAGGAACTTAATTATTCCCATCTCGAAAAACTTGCATTGGCAGCAGTTCATGCTCTTCAACGGTTCCGTCACTATGTTCTGTTTCGCAAGACCACCGTCGTTGCTGTCGTGAATCCATTCCAATACATGTTGACACGACGAGTTATAGGTGGAAAAATCAGTAGATGGATGGTTATCCTCCAAGAATTTGACTTAGACTTCGTTTCAGAAAATTCCAAGAAGTCATTGGTCTTCGCAGAACTTATTTTGGAGCTTTCGGTTGAGTCAGGTGACGTTGTGCCTGAGGAATCGCCTATCCGGGGGGATATGTTTTTGATTGAATCTTCAGACCCCTGGTATGGAGATAGACTGATCTATCTCCAGACTTTGAAGTGCCCCACCTCTGCTTCTCGTGACGAGTGTCAGTGGATACGCCATCAGGCTAAGAATTATCTCATACTCAATGATACATTGTATCGGAGAGGTGTAGACTGCATCTTGCGTCGATGTCTCACTCATGAGGAGGCCGTCATAGTGCTCAACGATTGTCATACTGGAGCTTGTGGCGGTCATTTATATGGGTTGGCAACAACCCAATTTTTTTTACGAGCAGGTTACTTCTGGCCCACACTTATCAAAGATTGTATCGAGTCGGTCAAGAAGTGTCATCCGTGCCAAATCTTCTCTCGGAAGATGAGGGCACATCCAACTCCTATGTTTCCTATCATCACAGTTGGTCCCTTCACTAAGTGGGGGATTGATTACACTACATGCAACCCCCCGTCAGCCAGGGGGCACCGCTATATCATTGTATCTGTCGACTACTTCACTAAGTGGGTCGAAGCTATGCCAACGTTTAAAGATGATGGAGAGACTGCAACTCTCTTCTTATTCAACCAGATTATAGCATGGTTCGGCGTCCTGAGAGAGATTGTCACTGGCCATGGCAGTCACTTTCAGAACCAAATGATGTTCGACTTAACATCAAAGCTTGGGTTACGGCAGGAACATTCATCACTTTACTACCCCCAAGCCAATGGGCAGGTGGACCTTTTTGAGGTCAACGCCCACCCAAAAAATAAATTAAATGCTAAAATGGAAGTATTGAATACCTAGATAAGGGAGTTTGTTCCAAGCAGAAGTTTGTTTCGTCCACTGTAGCTCCCAGAATCATGATCTTTGGCAAAAGGGGTCTTTTGGCTCCAGAGTCAATTTCCAAATCAACAGTGGTGATAATGAGCTGCCAGCTTCTATTTATAGACTTTTTGGCCTCTTTTTGTCACTTTTTTGGCCCCCCTTATCAGTTTATTTATACCAAAAACCATTTAGAGTGATCCAAGAGTTATATGGGAGGGATTTGATCAGGTATTGGAACTTTTTTTTTCTGAGTTTCAAAAAAAATATTGACGGTCCATAAAAAATAAAAAAATTAAAAATTAAAAAATCAACTTGAGCATATAGGGTAGGATATCACCCCAACTTTTGCATCTCGTTTCCTTTTTCTTATGCTATAGGATCGATCCCATCCGGTTGTGACACGGAACCGTCATATCTGCTCTAGAAGTGTCGTGACTTGGTGGTAGAGCTTACCAACACATGGATGCCCTAGGTAGGTCCTGGTTGCATTATGGTGTCCATGTCGTTTCTCAAAACATTGTAGGCTCGGGAGTCCGTATAGTATTTCCTGGATATGAGTTTGAGCCTCATTTGCATAAGTCTTTTTCACTCTTTGTCTTACCCTCGGGACTCCCAAAAAATAGCGGGTCTCCTTTTAAGCCGTTTTCAGACCCTCTAAACATGAAAAGATTGTCGAGCGATCTTGTGAAATTCCATGCTCGTTAAACTGAAATTTGAAGTCACATCTGTCCAGCGGTAGTTTACCCCTTTTTCGGTCCAGACGGTCAACTGTATGAATAAAGGTATACTCTATTGAATTCCCATTCTTTAGAAGAGTATCCTAAGGTATGATTTTATTCCTTTTTCGGGCCTGAGGGACTAAATTTACGAAAAAGAAACCCCCACGGAGTCCATAGTTAAGCTCTTTTCAGACTCCCTAAAATTGAAAAGATCGTCGAGTGACCTTATTCCTTCACACTCGTAAAACTGGTCCAGAATAATATTCCTAACGGAGTCCATAGTTAATCTTTTTTCAGACTCCTTAAAAATGGAAAAATAGCTGAGTGATCTTGTCCTTGTCACACTCGTTAAAATGGTTTTGAATTGACGTCTAATCGGTGCTAGTTTATCTCTTTTTTGAACCGACTAGACTATTGTCGAAAAAGGTACCCCAACGGAGTCTCCTTTTATGCTTTTTCAGACTCTCTAAATATGAAAAACCACCGAGCTTACCTTCTCTGGGCTCGTTAAACCTACATCGGAGGACGTTACCATTGTGTGTTCTATCAACCGCATTTGCATACCTTACCCCTCAGACTTGTAACAGTTTGTTTCTGCGTCTTAACACCTTTGGCCGCTGGAGGATTTTTCCCACGTATCATTTTACCAGAACATCAGTCTTTTCCTTGTGCCTCGAGCTTGTATGTTTGCAGTACTCGTTCCTCCATTGTAACGTAATATTCCTTTATTCTTTTTCAAAATCATCAAAAAGAACAAAAAAAATCAAATATACCCCAAAAAGAGGATGGGAAAAGTATTTTCTTTATTGGCATCATAACGAGTCGCCCTTGGATGAAGCACATCTATCCATTTGATCATCAGACTATGGGATGTAGTACGACCTTAGGAAGCTTTTTCTCGCTATATAGAGTTGTGTCCTCCACCGTTTGGTTATTCTTCCAAACATATGGAGAGTTTGCGTTGTCTCCTGCTTCGTAGACTTATGATTAACAGATATGTTGCCTGAGTCTTATCACTTGTCGTGCTATTATCCAAGGGAAGTTTGTCACTAAGCCTGAGTTGGCCCCTCTGCAATATGTCTCTTGTCCGTATACCCGGCCATCCTAAATGTCCAATCAAGTCCTTGTTCGAAATCACTGAAGCCTTCAGTCCGATCATCAAGATTATCAAGTCCATAACCGACGAGTCGTCGAAGACCTATGGGTAGTGCAGTTGTACACTCATATTACACTCCTACCCAAGTTTTAGAAGATTTTGAATTTTTTTCTCGAGCTCTGAAGTACAGCCATCAGGCCGAATCAACTTCTGGGAGATGGAAACTCTATATGTATATCTTTCTGATTTCGAGATGTAGCTCCACTGTGTATTATTCACGGATACTCTTTATAGTTATTTGACATGGATATATAGTGTATTTGATTGGTAGCCATGGTTCTATTTTATCCCGAGCATGGGTATTCCCGCCTCGGTGAGACATTTGTTATTTTGCAGACGGCACCTCCTGGTTCCTGATTCTTTGGCTCACTCATTAAGCACATCAGTACAGATTGGTAAAAGATTGGTAATGTATTTCGGCCATCAGATGCTCTTCTGACCTCACACATTAGGGGTCATCTATTATAACCCTAAATTGCACCACACATGCTTACCTAGCATCAGGCCAACTCATATCCCTTCATTGTCAAAACACCTGCTGAACAACCTCCTTGAAAATCCTCTTAGGTCAAGGCCCACGCGCCCTAACCCATTACTACACGCGTGTGCACGCTGGCTGGCCCACTACAACCCACATGTATATAAAATTACATGCTAGCAGGCCCACTACAGCCCGCGTGTACCTTCAGAATCACGAAAAAAAGGAAAGTTGTCGACGGGACAAAAAGCTATGGGTCAGTTAATTGAAACTCTCGGCCATAAAAGAAGGGGTAGGGGTACCATTTGGAGGAGGAAAAATATAGCAAAGAAACTCTGCCCATCTGTCGAATCCATTGTCCCAACCCTTTATCCTTTCCTCAATCCAAAGGAGAATTAACGCAAAGCAGTTGGAGGACAGAAGAGGAGGATCCCAGGATTAGGATCACGGAGCGGTGGTCGGTCTCGACTTTGATTGTAAGTTGATTCATTTTTCAAATAATAAAAGAATACTTTTCCCGTACCAATGCATGAGTTATATATGGTTTGTTTAATTTATGCTTAATTTCTAACCCTCAAGTAGAAAATTAGCATGCATGCATAGTTGTTTGTCTTGATTGCAGGTTATCTTTGGAAGGAGCAGCGCAAGCAAGAGGTCAAAGCGCAACGGAGGATCTACACCAAACATCAGTAAAAAGGTTAGTAGTTCATTTCCATGCATGTATCGTGAAAGAGGGGTTTAAGTTTTGGGTGGTAGGTTAAAAAGTAATTTCTTTACGGTCAAAATCTGCATGCAAGTCTGACCCTAGTTTGCTAGTCCGTAGGGTATTTTTCCCAACAACACTAGGTCTCTCCCCCCCCCATAGATACTTATTTATACATTACAAAATAGGCCTAAACATGGGTAAACCCATGGAATGACATCCCATACACATTACATAATCTTGAATCCCAAAAAGGGCCCTAAAAGGGGTCCAGATCCCATGATCTCCGCTTAGTCTTGCGCTCCGCCTTCGACAGCCTGTCGAAGTCCCAAAATTAGGTCAAACATGACCAAGAATCCTCAAAACTTGGTCAAGGGCCAACAGGCCCCCAACACTCACCTGTGACTCATCTCGAGTCACTCTAATCTGACCATTTCTACTTCAAAATCCTTGATCTTGGATTGAGCTACTTCGACTTGTTATTGTGCCACAATCCCTCTAGACATTGTCTGACTGTAGTGACAACTTTCTCTAGTTCCACTCCTTGGCCTTCAATCTCTGTAAATAGTTGGTAAGCCTCATCCTGTACATGTTGGAGCCTTTGAGTTACTTCCATAACTCTTCTCTTAATAGTGTGGACCTGTTGTTGGGTAGTGTGTTGCTCTTAGGATTGCTTCATTCTTTCCACAACTGATAGGGGCTTCAACCACGCCTGTATTGTCTTTTCTTACTACTTCACTTCCTATAGCTATGAGTCAAGTGCCTTCAATTTTGGATTCCTAGTGAGTCTCTCATATTTCTGGGCACTACAATCACTCATTTTCTTGCATTCCATGGCAAGGGCTTTGATTCTTTCAACTGCACTTTGAGCAGTTGCTTCTCTTTGATCCCTTACATCCTGTGGGGTGTAGGGTACAGTGTAGAGCTCTAAGTCTGTTATTCATTGATGTAGTTGTTGGATAGCTTTTGCGAGCTACTCTACTTGATGTGTGACTCGGTCTTCATCCTGTGGTTCTAATCTTGTCACAGAATGGAGGGCTCTGTTGATTGCTTCTTTCACTTCAAGTTGCTCTGAGAGAAACTGTTATTTTTCTTGTTGCATCTGGGCTTTCTCTTCTTCAAACTTTGCCTAGGGAGAAACCTTCTCCTATTATGAAAATATACATTGTTCTATGATTATGCCTTGCACTTGCTTCAAGGCTTGGGTGGCTTGTTCTGTTTATTATTGAGTGCGACGAAGGTGAGCTTCGACCGCATCAGCTAGTCGACGTAGTTGGGTTGGCTCATCTCCCAATTCTAGTTCTCCTGATCGCAGGGGCGCGGTGGACACTGTGCGACTAGACTGAAGGGCCTATTGTACCCCTCAGAATTCGACCTTAATTGTATCGTACATTTCCTCCTACTTAGTTTCTTGTTTCTCCACAATTTCCAGCCAAGTGTCGTTTAGGTATTCTATGATGAAGTCAAAATCATCGGTAGTGAGCACAATCTTCATCTTGGTCACGATGGATTTCGATTTCTTCTGGGAAGAAGGTTTCGAGGGAGAAACCTTCCTCTTCTTTAGGGAATTGGTCTCATCTCTAGGTGGTGTTACTTCTCCTGGCTTGTGCTCATATCCCTTTCCATTTATCTCTTCGTCATCACCCCCTCGGTCAGGTGACACAGAAGTAATATTTCCTGAGGTGTTGCTTAAATATTGGACCTCTTCGGTCTTCTTCATTCTGCTAGGTCCAGGTGTATAATTTGCTTTGTCCATGATCTCTAGGCTGTCAGGTTCAGACATCTCTATAGGGTTTTTCGGAATAAGGAGATCTATTGACCAGTCCTTAGTGATCTCCTCAAGGTCGTCTTCCGTGAGTTTGTAGTATGAATTAAGTTGCTCCTTATATTCATTGGCTCGCGTTGTAAGGTAGATGAAGTGTCGATCTGTGCAGAACTTCATCAGGGGTTGAAACATTTGTAGGGTGTTCGGAGTCATGCGAGGTTCACCTTCGATGGATCTCTTCAGTTGAAGGTAATATGTGTGAAAAAAAAACATTCGACTACCACTGTTTGTTCATATCACTCGAGTACCAGAGTGTGGTGAACTTTGTAGAAAGCGGCTCGAACAGTTCAATATCTAGGAAGGTTGCACCTTCCGACATCTCCCAGACAACAAAGGTGATTAGGATCAGGAGCTAGATAACGTGAAACTCGTAGCCCTAATCCTGTGCTTCATGGTAGTCAAGTTCCAACTGATTAACTAGGTACTTTGCCCAGTTCATCTATAGACCTTCCACACACTTCCCTACAAGGTCAATGACAAAGGCTATGACCTGCGTAGGTCTGTTATTCCTTACTAAATTTTTGAATATGAGCTAGCAGGCTAGGTGCACTATGCCATTCTGGATGGAGGCTACCTTGTAGCCTTGCATCCCCTTTTCAACATTGTCGTATGTATCCTTGATCTTTTGTGCTAGTGCACGATCTATGGCTTTTCCAAGATAGAACTCCTACGGGTCAGTTCCTTGCATACTTAATCCTATGATTCTATGAATCAATGTCGGATCGAATGTGATACGACGGTCTAGCCATAAGTAGCCACCATGGTAACATGAAAGAAATAGCTTGACACAGGCGTTGACTTCCTGGTGCCTTCCAAAGTGTGGGATTTTCATTATCTTTAACAAGGTGGAATGTGCGACGTTCATCGTCCATGGCTAGGGGATTATCTTTGAGTTCCCCTTCATCCTGGTCAGGTATTTATACAGGGAGAGAATAATATAGTTCTTGCGATCTCTGAGATTGAAGTCATTGAACTTCAACACTGCGATCTTTTCCTACTACACTTGAACTGCGTGTATCCCCTTCGGGAGGTACGCAATAACCATGGTGTACTTGAAATCTCTTGGCACACTATCACAACTCACCACGCTGGCCAGAGGTGGGATGTAGTCATGCAACATGGTCGGGATTAGCTTCGCATTTTCTAGTTCATCTCTGTTTTTTGTTCTCTTTTCCACTGATGGTCGGGATGGTCTAGCTCTGTGAGCAGTCGACGGAGAGGCTTGCACTCCTCTCGTTGAGGATTCTTGTACACCAACATACATCACTCTTTCAGACATGACTCTCTCATTCATGAGGTCTATGAGTACTTCCTTCACAGACTCTTTGAGTGCGCTAAGTTCTTCGGACATACATGCTCATGGTTCGATATCTCAGGTTCGAAGAGTAACTGCTCAATCCAATGAGATAGATGGCAATAGCAGGATGATCACTGTGCGAAATCAACTATTTTTCCAGTTTAGATAGTCATGATTGGAAAAAGTGTTCTCGTTGCATGGTGCGACGAGATATATAACTTGGAAACGGGTCTCTTCCTCTATCGAAGTTCCATGAGCACTCATAGATATCCAAGTAAGTCTTCCACATAGGGTTATCATCTTTCCTCTAAATAATCCTATTACTCCTAATGAAGAAATCATAGTAAGCTCCCCTAAAAGTTTCCAAGTTCTTTCTATCATGATATTCACTTATGTTTCCTCATCCAGAACAAAGTCAATGTGGAAGTCTCCTAGTATTGTTTCAATGCACTCTTTTTCTTTGAAGATCTCTGATAAGATGATATTTCGGTGGTCATTCAGGGTTTCTATCATCTGTAGCAATACTTTTTTTTATTCTTTCTAAGGTTCTTCCATGGTCTTAGTTGTTGGATCTGCCTTAGGGTTTTCTTGGTTCATATTCATCCTTTCAACCTTAGCAATCATTCTAGGGAAATCCAATACTTCATGGTCCATAGCTTTGCAATAGAGGCAATGAGGTCTTATACCAAGGCATTCCTTGGCCATATGTCCCAATATTCTACAACTATAACAAAGGGTTAATCCTCTTTTTCTCTTAAATGATCCCCAACCTTTCCTGTACTGTGCACCAGGATCATGGTATCTAACCTGCAAAAAATTCTTTCTAGGACCCTGCATCCATTTGTTAGTCAAAAAATTCTCTCTATGCATAGGTATAACATATCTTTCACTTTTCTTATCAGATTTACTCATATCAAATATTCTTTCTTATATCAGTGCCCTAGTTTTCAAGCTAGGACAAATATTATCAAACATACCTAGATCCATATTTAGGAAAAAACAAATTCCGCTAGTCTTATCTTCTGCAGAGAACAAAGCTTCCAGATCTAAAACTTTTCACTATTCTTATCTCTATCAGAGCACAAAGAATTCATATCTTACCTCTTTTATTTAGATTGGACTTCTTTTCTTAGCACAGAGCTTCACAAATTAAGTAGAATACTACGCACAAGAGCGACAGATCTACACACAAAGCTTTCACAATTTTAGGTCATATCTTCGCATAAAGCTTCTTCTTCCTCAGTTCCCATAAATCATAGTTTCAAGTCCCAACAACATAACAATTTGTTGGCATAGGGGAAGACCCAGGGTTCAACGCTACAACAATATACCAACAAAACCCTAACTACCGGCCCTTTTGACAACACATGTGAATCAGATGAACTCTCACCTGAGGTAGAGGCAGGGGTGGTTGCAGACTCAGATGTATGAAACCTTAGCTAGGACACAAATCTGTGATTAACACTTAACAAAGCACTCAACAGTTATCATTCATCAATATCCAGTCTTAGTTACAATGCAGTTAAACCCTAATTACAGAGTATCACAATATTCATTCATATCTAAGGTATTTAAGCACTAAACATGTGTACATAAGTCAGATCTAACATCCATCCATATTATTAAGCACTAAGAATAAACAAATCATTCATCTATATTAAAGAACTAAGCAAATAAACACATAAACACATCAATACATCACACAAAGCATATAAACACAACATGTACATGGTTCACCCCCACCCTGGGGCTACGTCCACCAACTCTTCTCTTCTTTATTATCTTTGGTCAAGATTCTTACAGGCATATAGCATCTAAGTTCTACTCCATAGAGGATAGGATATTTTCATACACTCCGCCAGATCCTCCTTCTTCTAGCTAGGGTACAACACCAATCCTTCACATAGTATCTTACAGTTACTTGCACTAGCCTTGCAAGCCTCACACAGTATGCACAAAGCACTTACAAGTCTTGATCACATAGATCCAACTCTAGCACTTAGCACACTGGCCTACTAGGTCTCTTCCCCCCCCTAGCTACTTATTTATACATTACAAAATAATCCTAAACATGGGTAAACCCATGGACCGACATCCCATACCCATTACATAATCCAAAAAAGGGCGCTAAAAGGGGCTGAGATCCCACGATCTCCACTTCAGCTTGTGCTCCACCTTCGATAGCCTATCAAAGTCCCAAAATTAGGTCAAACATGACCAAGAATCTTCAAAACTTGGTCATGGGCCAATAATCATTCATTAACTTAGATAAATCTGGCAGATTAAGCGTAGCCAAAAAAGGGAGGTGGGGTTGTGACATCTAGCCCCAACCTCCTGGAAATATTGTTCTTGTGGATTTGGAGGCCATCTAGGGTTATGGTAAACACTATGGTTCTTTCTGGAATTATAAGGCCCTCCTCCGGGATGATTCATATAAGGTTGGTTGGGCATCATTCCAGCTGGAATGTTCTATTGAGGGTTATAGAAATTTCCCCTAGCCAGATTGGATTTCGGTTGGGGGCTTCCCAAAGTGTGAAACTAACCTCCTCCAGTTTGGAAATCGGAGGATAGAGGCAGATTCGTATTGCCAAATGTATTGGTTGGGATCTGCGCTGAGGAGGTGGGGTTGTAGGACGAAACTTGAGCCGAAGCTTGTCTACCAGGTTAACTATTCCACCTAGAAGTGGGAGGATTGGACCCAGGGTTAAAAGTATGAATACCCCTCATATTAGGAGTCATTTGAGGGATTTGAGATACACCAAATGAAGAAGGAGTGTAGGGAGGTGTTTTATGCCCAAGCCCAATGATAGCATTAGGGCCAGCAACTAGGATGGAGTTCGAAAACTATGAAGTGAAGTTAGTCATACCATAATAAAATGGACTAGAAGCCATAGGGATGGACTGAACATTGTAGCCTGGTGAGTGGCCAAGAGACCCAAAGGGGTTTGAGGTGGTATCTTGAGAATTAAATATAGGTCGGGCCACAGTAATGATAGGTACCTCCAACACTACAACCATAGAGGTTGCAAGAGTCAAAGGGGTGCCATTAACTATAGTGGGTATGAGAGTCGAAGGGCTCCCAGAATTATGAAGACCAGCTTTAGTACTCATCCTTGTAGAATCACAATTTTGAACGGTGGATGTGTGTGTACCATGTATAATGACTCCACCTTTTAGAAGGTAAGGTCACGAAATCTAGTGGTAACTGTAACAAGCGACGGGACCAAAGGGGAGGCTGGTTCGACTCCACAATGAATTAAGACTCTAAAGATAAAAAAACATATCCTAAGGCCAACTAGTAAGCAAATATCACACCAAAATTCAAATGGCCAATATGCATGCAAATGGGGTAAAGTGGTTGAGCGGCCTCCCTCCGTAAAGAAGGTATGTCTCTCCCAAGAGGGGCTTGAGACTCCCTGTTAAAGATCGAAGGTAACCAAATCATTTATAAGTGCCCTCATGGGCTTAAAAACCAGTCGGTCAGATCCCCCCAGAGAGGTAATCCTCCATAAAGGCTGTGTGTTTTCTGACCCTTATCTGACCTAGGGTACCTCCAAAATAACCCATGTAAGTAACCTATTGGACACATAAGTCAAGAAACCAATAAACCACTGTATAATCGATGCACAGGAGAGCAGTTGTAAGTTAGGTCCACCATATGGGCAGGTTAGCAAAGCTTGAAACCTTGAAACAACCACCTCTCACAGAGGTAAAGGCACTAACAAGATCCCCAGATACGAATAGATCCCCAGAAATATCTCTGACGCTAGGAAGGTATCAGGGGGATATCCCTTTGACCAACTTCACGTAACCTTGTGATTAAATCTAATGTGAGCAAAGCCTCCTGATCTTACAAATTATACAATGGATTTCTCCACTCCCTGACCCAGACACGTATGTTGATTTAATTGCCTTGGAGAAGTTTACTCACAAAATCCTATTCCAAGGCACCAAATCCTAGGCTAGTTTGTGCACCCTAGAAAATAAAATCATTACTAATAAATTTTAAATTATAGCATTTATTTTATGGCCGTGATTACTCAAAAAGGTATGGTAATGAAACTCATGGTGTTGTGAATCTATAAGAATAGTAAATATGAAAGTAATGCAAAGTCCTAACTTTAAATTTTGATGAATGATATGATCCTAAAAAATGATTGTTGGCCCTTGGACAAGTTTTGAGGATTCTTGGTCATGTTTGACGTAGTTTTGGGACATCAACAGGTTGTTGAAGGTGGAGGGAAATATGAAGCGGATATTGCGGGATATCGGCCCCTTTTTAAGGATTTTTGGGTTTTGGGCTTATGCAACAGGTATGGGATGTCGACCCATGGGTTCACCCATGTTTATGCCTATTTTATAAAGTATAAATAAGTAGCTAGGCGATGTAAGAAGAGGTTGGTGTGCTAGGTGATAATTTTGAATTGCTAAGTGCAAGTGGTGACTGTAATGGCTTTGTGCATACTGTGTGAGACTTGCAGAGCTAAGTGCAAGTGACCATAAGAGACTGTGTGTAGGCTTTGTGCTGTAATCTAGCTTGGAGGAGGATCTAGCGAAGAGTGTGAAGATCTCATGTTCTCTGTGAAGTTGATATTGAGGATCTGTGCATGTAAGAAGGTTTAAAGAAGTTAATAAAGAAGACGAAGATTTAGTGGACGTAGCCCCAGGGTGGGGGTGAACCACGTATATCCCGTGTCATGAATTCTTTGTGATTTTGGTTGTTATTTTGTTTATGTGATTCAATGCTTAGTGTGATTTTAGATGATAGATGGATATGATATGATAGATTAGTGTTGAATGATGTGAATGAATGCTAGATCTAATTTATATTTGTATGCTTAGTTCTTGGATCTATTGAATCTATATGAATACTGCATCGGTCTGTTGTTAGGGTTTAATTGCGTTGTAGAATAAACTGGGTATTTATGAAATATAACTGCTAAGTGTTCTTTTAAGGTGTTATAGTCACAGATTTGTGTCACAGCTAAGGTTGAAAACATTGGAGTCCTACAACCACCCCTGCCTCTACCTCGGGTGAGAGTTCAGCTACTTCGCAGGTTTTGTCGAAAGGGTCGGTAGTTAGGTTTTTTTTGGTGCGTTGTTGTAGTGTTCAACCATGGGTCTGCCCCTGTGCCAACAAATGGTTCTGTTGCCGGGACTTGAAACTTTGATTGCTCAGAACTAAGGAAAGAGGAGCTTTGTGTGAAGATCTGATCTGAAACTGTGAAAGCTCTGTGCATAGATATATTGCCCTAGTGTGCAGTATTCTACCAGATCTGTGAAGCTCTTTGCTGAGAAAAGAAGTCCAATATGAAGAAAAGAGGTAATATCCGAATTCTTTGTGCTCTGATAGAGGTAAGAATAGTGAAAAATTTTAGATCTAGAAGCTTTGTGCTCTGTTGAAAGTAAGATTAGTGGAAATTTTTGTTTCAAGAGTATGGATCTAGGTATCTTTGATAAATTTTGTCCTAGCCTAAAAACTAGGGCACATCTAGAAGAACAGAGGTTTGATATGAGTAGATCTGATAGAAATAATGAAAGATATGTTATACCTATGCATAGAAATAATGTTTGGACTAACAAATGGATGCAGGATCCTAGAAAGAATTTTTTGCAGGTTAACTACTATGATTATAGTGCACAGTACATGAAGGGATGGGGATCATTTAAAAGAAAGAGAGGATTAACTCTTTGTTACAGTTGCAGAAGACCGGGACATCTTGCTAAGGAATGCCCTGGTAGAAGACCTAGTTTTCTTTGTTGTAAATATGTGGATCATGAAGTTATGGATTTCCCTAGAATGATTTCTAAGGTTGAAAGAATGAATATCAGCCAATAATACCCTGAGGAAGGTCAAGACACTAAGATCATGGTAGAAACCCCGAAAGAATCAGAGACTGTATTGCTGCAAATGAAAGAAACCCTGAATGACCACCGAAATATCAATTTATCAGAGATCTTCAAAGAAAAAGAGTGCATAGAAGAAAGAATAGGAGACTTCAACATTGACTGTGTTCAGGATGAAGAAACAAAGGTGAATATTATGACAGAAAGAACTTGGGAAACATTAGGAAATCTTGCTATGATTCTTTCATTGGGAGGAATAGGATTATTTAGAGGAAAGTTGATAAACCTATGTGGAAAGCTCACTCGGATATCTATGAGGGCCCATGGAACTTTGACAGAGGAAGAATTTGAAGTTGTTAAGTTTATTGAGAACAACGCCCCATTTGCTATATTACTAGGAAAACCTTGGATTGAAATGGATCAGGCCAAAAGGAAAGAAGAACAAGTCTTAGAGTAGAAGAAGCAGGAATTAAAATATTTCATGACTAGGAGGATCACACACTTGATTTTAGAACAAGAGAACAGATCGAAGCTATTTAAAACCAGATACTTGGATGTTGACATTGGAAAAACACAAGAAGACTCACAGAAGACTGAAGCACCTACCCTAGAAGAAGTATTGCCCTTGAATCCTAGGAAAGAATCTCAACAGCATGTAGTTACTATGCCAAGAGGAGATAAGAATCAGAATGGAAAGAGGAATGCCAAGATGAAGCTCACTAGAAATATGGTTATAAAACTAAGCAAGAAGATATCAAAGATCAAAAAGTTACATAAGGTTCCAGAGGGAACTTTGCAAAAGGAAAATTTACAAAACTGGCACTTTGTCAGGATATCAGAACAATGTCACATGGCACTTCACCATGGCGAAGCATTTTAGCCGTTGGGAACAATATAACTGTTAGATTGATACCCTGAATGGGTAGAAAGGAATTTATGGTCAAAAATCTCGCCATCAGACCGTTGGGACCGTGCCATAACGGACATAACTGAGTTAATGAAGGATTCTCACCCGTTGGAAAGATCTGTTGCCTAGTTATCTACTTATTCCATCGAACCTTGCACCGAGAACACTTTTCCAACTATCATTATCTGAGCTCATGGATTTGTTGATTTCGCGCAGTGATTATTGAGCTATTTCTATCCATCACATTGCATTGAGTAGTTATTCTTCAAACCTGAGATATTCAACCACGAGCGTGTATGTCCGAAGAACTTAGCATAGTCAAAGAGTCTATCAAGGAGGTACTCATCAACCTCATGACTGAAAGAGTAATGTCTGAAAGGGTAATGTCTGAGGGTATACAAGCATCATCGACAAGAGGAGTGCAAGTCTCTCCATCGATTGCTCTTGGATCCGGACCATCCCGACCAGCAGCGAAAAAGGGAACCAAGAATAGAGATGACCTAGCAAATGAGAAGTTAATACCGACCATATTACCTGACTACATCTCACCTCTAGTCAGCGCGATGAGTCGTGATAGTGTACCATGATATTTTGAGTACACCATGGTTACTGCGTACCTCCCAAAGGGGATACATGCAGTTCGAGCGCAACAGGACAAGATCACAGCGCTGAAGTTCAATGACTTCAAATTAGGGGACCGCAAGAACCATAGAATTCTCACCTCGTATAAATACTTGACTAGGATGAAGGGGAAGAACTAGAAAATAATCCCCTAGTCAAGGACGATGAACCTCGCGCAATCCACCCTGTTGAATGTAATGAAAATACTACACTTTGGAAGGTACCAGGAAGTTAACGCCTAAGTCAAGCTCCTACTTTCATGTTACCATGGTGGCTACTTATGGCTAGACCTTCCTATCATAGTCGATCTAACACTGATCCATAGGATCACCGAATTGAGTATGCAAGGACCCAACCCACGAGATTTCTATATAGGGAAAGCCATAGATCGCGCGTTAGCAAAAAAGATCAAGGATACATACGACGATGTTGAGAAGGGGACGTGATGCTACAAGGTATCTTCTATCCAAAATGGTGTAGTGCCCCTAGCATGTTAGTTAATTGCAAGAAAGTTAGTAAGGAAGAACAAACCCACATAGGTCACAGGCTTTGTTGTTGACCTCGCGGGGAAATGTGTGGAAGGCGTACATATGAACTGGGAGAAGTACCTAGTTAATCATCTAGAAATAGACTTTTGCGAAGCATAGGATCAGGGCTACGAGTTCCACTTTAGCAGGCTCCTGATCCTCATCACATTTGTTTCTTGGGAGATGCTGGAAGGTGTGACCTTCCTGGACATTGAGTTGTTCAAGCTGCTTGCTACAAAGTTCACCACTCTCTGATACTTGAGTGATATGGAAAAACAGTGGCAGTCGAACTTTGTCTTTTAGACATACTACCTCCAATTGAAGAGGGCTATCGAAGTTGAACCTCGAATGATGTCGAACACCCTACAGCCCTTCTGACCCCTCATGAATTTCTGTGTAGATCAACACTTCATATATATTACTGCGCAAGAAGAAAAACATAAGGAGGAGCATCAGTCGTACTACAAGCCCACAGAAGAGGACCTATAGGAGATAACTGAGGAATGGTTAGCTAACTTCCTTATCCCCGCTGACCCTGCAGAGATGTCTGATTCTGAACTTGACAGCTCGAAGGCCGCTCACATAGAACATGACACACTCAGAACTAGTAGAAGGAAGAAGACCAAAGAAGTCTAAGACTTAAGAAGCGCCTCAGAAATGACTGCTTCAACATCACCTAGCCAAGGGAGTGATGAAGAGGTAGAAGAAATCAATGGAAAATAAGATGAGCAGAAGAAAGGAAAAGTAACACCGCCTAGAGATGAGGATGATCCTTTGAAGAAGAGGAAGTTTTCTCCCCCGAAACCCTCTTCTCGAAATAAATCCAAAGCCACCGAGACTAAGATGAAGACTATGCTCACTTTCAATGACTTTGACTTCATCATCGCAGTTGTAAAGGATTCCTTGCAGGAAATCTTATAGAAATAAGAAGCCAAGAAGGAGGAGATTTACGATATAATCGAGGTTGAACTTTGAGGGGTATAACAGGCCCTTCAGTCCAGTCATATAGTGTCCATTGCACCCTTTCCATCGGGAGAACCAAAGTTAGGATATGAGCCAACCCAACTTCGTCGACTAGCTGATGCGACCGAAGCTTGCCTTCGTCCGCACAAGAAGAAACTGAACAAGCCACCCAGGCCTTGAAGCAAGTGCAAGAAGTACTTGTACAAAAACGTCGACATGCAAAGTGTTGGAAATGTTTAACAGGTAGCATATGCTTGTCATTGATGGCAAGTACAACAATGAAGATCGCATGGGTGCAGGAAGAATGTACAAAGGATTGTTGGCATGTTTTACAGGCAGCATAGACTTGTCATTGATGGCAAGTACAGTAGTGGAGTTGGTAGGATAAGAAGGATAAAAATCCCTTGGGGATTCAGATGTGAAAGCTCAAGAGGAACAACATTGAAGAAAACGCGCGCAGCAAAGGCAAAGCTCAAAATGCAGGAATTTGCAGAAGAGAAGGAAGACAGAGATCCACAACCACAGGATCTCATTCAAATTTCCCGAAAGAACGAGGGCCGTCAGATCAGACA
>SNQJ01S0172132.1:14112-26293 GCA_010110895.2 Picea sitchensis
CAGCCGTTCATCTATGCGTTGTGCTCAACTGTGAGCGTGAAGGCATATGTGCTCCAAAAAACTTAGGATAAGTGCATATTTTGGGTTTTCCCAAGCTTTTCCATGTTTTTATCACCAAGGGGTTAGACATCAAACCTTTTAAACCTCAAAGATATGGTTCAACATTGATCATCATGCTTTTTTTATTGAGATAAAGAAAACTACCCTATGCTATAACTTAATTACCTATGAAAATTATCCCAGATTAAACTATTGGACTAAGAAATTACTCTATCCGAGGGTTATTTGACCAAGATTAGGCAGTTTGGTCAAATTTATTCACTAACTAACCTAAATCACTTGGCTAAGATTAAACAGTTTAGCCAAGCTTATTCACTACTCCTATCAACATCAATTTAAAATAACTTGGCCATGCTTGAACAATATGGACCAAATCATTGTTATTGCATGGGGCTCTATTGAATTTCTTTTATGCCCTCTTTTATTTTCTTTTCTTCTTTTCTTTTCTTTTTCTTTTTATTTTCTTTTCTCACATTATTTGCAGAATGGACAATCATTTGACAAACAAAAACACTTAAAGAGATAACATTTCAGTCACCAGTTGATTCTATAAATTATAGGGTTATAACATCGGCTCCACCTGGGGATGGTACTCTCCTTGTGAAGTGCCAAGAATCATGATTCCTGATGTTCTGAAAAACTTTCTCCATAGTTGCCTTTGGTTCTTGATTAGTTTTATTTTTGAAAACTGGAAGACAATGTTCAGTGGCTTAGGGCCTTCTCTGCAGGCTTCAACCATCTGATCAAATTTATTTCACTCAAAAACTTGTAAACAAAATGAAAATGGTTTGTACAATGGAAAAGTGTGACTGCAGGTCCCTACTGAGGAGATGAATAGTGCTTCATCATTCCACCATTTATAGGTCCTCCTGGTAGATTGGTCCCATCATTTTTGTTGAGAAAGAAAGCAGTATTTTCTCTTAACGCTTGAATTATGAAAGGTCCCTTCCATAGACTGTTGAATTTTCCATGCTTCCCATTATCTTCATTTCGGGCATCCCATCTCAGAACCAAGTCACCTAGCTCAAAGTCATCCTCTTTAGTTCTTTTGTCAAAGATCTTCTTAATGCTTTCTTGGATGACCTAAGTTTTGTTGTATACTTCGTCTCTAGATTGTTGCAAGTGGATCATCTGGTTTATCCTTCTTTGGGAGTCATTTGGCTCTGCTTGCATCTCTTGCAGCAATTTCATGACAAGAACTCCTAAGGAAGTGGAAAAACTACTTCAGTGCCATAGACCAGCTGATATGGTGACATACCAATTGACCTCTTGGTGGTCAGTATGTCGGCCCATAGTGCGAAAACCAGCTTGTTATGCCATGATTTTTTGTTTTCTTGCAAAGTCTTCTTAATAATTTTTACCAGGGTCTTATTGGATGACTCTGCCAGCCCATTTCCCTAAGGGTAATAAGTTGTGGAATGAACCAAACCAATATGATACTGGTTGCAAAATTCTATGAGCTTCTTAGATAAAAAGAAGTTGTATTGTCAGTTATAATCTTTCTAGGACATCCAAATTGAGACAAGATATTATTTTCAAGAAATTTAATAATGACAGAATCATTAGCTTGCCTGCTTGGTATAGCTTCGATCCATTTTGTGAAATAGTCTATGGCAGTAAGAATCCACCTGTGCTGGTTCGAAGAGGGAGGATGTATTTCTTCGATAAATTCTAATCCCCATTGCTGGAAAGGAGCTTCAACAGATATTGGCTTCGGGGGCAAAGGAAGAAGCTTCTTTTTGCCCTCAAAAACCTGACATTTATGACACGAAGTCACTTTTTGATGCACATCATTGAATATCATAGGCCAATAGAACCCAGCTCTGAGAATTTTATTAGTTGTGGTCTTCCAGCTCAGATGACCACCACAATATCCTACATGAAAATCCTGCAATACTTTGTCAGCTCCATATTTTAACAAAAAATTCAACAAAATACCTCCAGGATCCTTCCAATATAGATTGCCTTCTAAAATGCAAATATTTAATGCTTTTAATTTCAAAAACCTAGATTTAGTTTTGGTCAGACCAGGGGGATCTTGTAAGTTATGCAAAATAAATATCAGGTCTGCATACCATGGAGAGTTTAGAATTACCTCTTTCACGCTTGGAGTCGCCTGCTCTCCCTGTTCATCTATTGCAGCTAAGAAATTAATATCAAGAGCATGGAAATTGGATTCAACCATTAACTTTTCTAGACCTTGACCTTTAGTCAGTTTAGTAGGCTTAATCTCTATTTCATACTCCAGAATGATAACAATCCATTTTCCTCTTCGGCCATATGGATTGTCCTGAGTTAAAATGTCTTTTACTACCACGTTCGGAACATAAGTGATGGTGTGGGAATGGAGAATATATAAACTAAAATCCTTTATGTCTTTCACCAGAGTGAAAGCTTGTTTCTCCATTATTTTATAATTCAAATCAGCATCTCTTAATGCTTTACTGAAAAACGATATGGGTTGTTCATACCCTTCGCTATTTTTTTGTAGTAATTCTGCTGCAATGGTATGTTCAGAAGTGAAAGAAAAAAGATAAAAATCTTTGGTGAAGTCAGGACTGATCAAGACTGGAGCCTGTGTAAGTGCATGTTTAACTTGTTCAAAAGACTATTTAGATTCAGTGTCCCATTTTATTTTTGTGTCCTTTTTTAACATGTTTGTGATGTTCCTGAGAAGTTTGGCCAAGTTAGGAATGAATCTTCTCAGAAAGTTTATTTTCCCAATGAAAGACTGTAATTCTTTGATATTCCTTGGGTATTCTAATTTTCGAATGGCTTCTATTCTGCTGGGATCTATCTTAATTCCATCCTTAGAGATTATGTGCCCCAACATTTTACCTTCCTCTAATCCGAAAAGGTTTTTCTTAGGATTCAGAGAAATCCCAAATTTCCTGCATTTCTCAAATACTCGTCTGAGATGTCTCAAGTGCTTGTCATCAGATTGGGAATACACAATTACGTCGTCCAGATAAATGACAATAAATTTGCCAAGTTCTTCCACAAAAGATATGTCCATCGCTCTTTGGAAAGTGGCCCCAACGTTCATCAACCCGAAAATCATTTTCACGTACATGAAGGTGCCCCAAGGTGTTGTGAAGGATGTTTTTTCTTGGTCATTTGGGTGAACGAGAACCTGGTTATAGCCTGAAAAACCATCCAGTAAGGAGATTCGACTGGATCCAACTACCTTTTGTAATATGTGGTCCATTTTCAGCAATGGGTAGTTGTCCTTAAGAGAAACTTTGTTCAAGTTTCAGAAATCAATGCAAAGCCTGATTTCCCCAGATTTCTTTCGGGTTGGGACCATATTTGAAACCCATTTTAAAAATCACAAGGGAACTATGATTTTAGCATCATGCATCTTTTTAATTTCTTTTTCTATCAGGGGGAGTAACTTGGGATTGATTCTCCTAAGTTTCTATCTGAAAGGTTTTTGATCTTCTTTTATCGGGATTCTATGTTGTATGATGCTTGTGTCATAAGATTTTAAATCTTCGTATCTCCAAGCAAACACATCCGCATATTCCTTGAAAAGTTCAATGTATTTGAGTTTCTGCTCAGGAGGTAAGGATTTAGAAAGTTTTACTATCTTGGGCTTCTCTTCTGTCCCTACGTTAACGTCTTCAACCTCTTTACCACTGGCTTCAATTTTTGTTTTTTTAGCTACATCATTAAAATCAAAAAGGTCTTCTAAAGGAACTAAACCCCTAGGTAGAACATTACTCTTTAAATGCAAAACATCGGATTCTATCTCATCTTCACCTAACTCTCCCGAATCTACTTTATTTACACTGTCATTTCCAAAATCAGATTTATTTACATTTTCATCCTCATTTTCTAAGTCTATGTTTGTATATTCGAAATCATTTTTGCATTGTAGAAAATATTCAATTTGATCATTGTTCCCAAATTCCTGCTAGTATTTGATGTTGTCCAGGACAGTTGGTCTGCACTTCACCTCCACCATGTATGGGCGAGTGGAACAAAAAGGTATCTTGCACGTAGTTGCTGACGTATCTAACCCATATGCTAAAATATTTTGTCCCTTGGGCATCACCTGCAAATCAACTTCAGTGAAACATTTAAGGGCATCCAAAACATCATTCCTATAAGCTCTAAGACGGGGATGTTTTGCAGCATACTCACCTTTAATTTGTTTTATAATTAATTTGGAGTCCCCTCTTACCATGATTTTTTTGGCACCAACCTTCTTTAGTAGTTTCAGACCGAGCATCAAAGCTTCGTACTCAACTATGTTGTTAGTGCATTGAAAATTCAGTTTGTAAGAATAGTTTTCCGAATACCTGGATCTGTGATTGTGAAACCAAACTCCTTCTCCAGCTCCTTCTTTGCTTACAGCTCCATCGAAGTCCATGCTCTAGAAATCTGATGGAAATTCTTCACTTATCACGTTTTTCTTTCTTTCTGCCTCAGTGATTTCTTGGCCTTCTTTCGAATCAAATGTATCTTCTTCCAGCTGATCGATTTTCTCTCCAGTATCGCCATCATTATATAGGATAAAGGAATCTAGGTCAAAATGTGTAGAGTACAGAGGATAGTTGTGTGGATTTTCTTGGCTGTTGACCATATATTTCATCAGTGTCTCTCTATAGAGTCTTCTATGTTGCTCGAATACTGGGATGGTGGCATACGACATATCCAACTGTAAAGTACCTTTCAACTTGGCCCGCCAAGACCTAGACAACAACATACCATATTTCGGGGGAATGTCTATGACCACAACATCCATAACCATGCTTTTTTACGGAATCTAAACTAGAGTGATACATAAGTCCTTGATCAATCTGATACATCTAACTTTGCTAGAGTCAAAAGAGTGTAAGTCCTTGTAAGGTTTGGTGACCTCGAGTCCTAGTTTTTCCATCATTGTTTTAGGCATCAGGTTATGGGAAGCACCTAAATCTAACATAGCATTATGCAGAATCAATTCATGTATATTAAGGCTGATGTAAAAAGGAGAAATAGCACCATTGTCAGTCTGACCATCAACTTCAGGGCCAAACAGGAGTTCAGGTTGATCGTCGGTAAGATTTACAGTGTCCAAATGATTCGTTGATCCAACAATTAATGCCTTAGTGCCTATATTAGGTTCAATGCTCAGATATTTGATCAACTGTGATCGGTAAGCATCCTTACTCATCAACTCGGAAAGGGGAATGGGAATTTTCACTTTGGCTAATTCCCCTTCAAGGCTGAAAGGAGTAGGCGCTCTACTTTGGCTCAGCAATTCTGATTTTTCCACCATAGTCTTATGGGCATAAGTATTTGGTGGGTTGGTTGATGAAACCTCAGTCTGCGTCGATCTTTGTAAAATGGTAAGTTTTCCTTTTGCTGGAGCTTCAACATTACCTTTCTCAGGGATCTTCTTGGTAGGAGGCTCAGGGGCTTTCTTGGTTTTGACATCTTTCTTCGTTTCGGTTACCTTTTTTGGGGAACTTTCATTCGTCTTCTTACTTCACAAATTGTATTGCCTGTGTACCTCCATAATGAAATTTTCAAATGCCTGTTATTCAGTCTCTTCAGCTTCTTCGCTCACCTAAGTTTGAGAAAGAAGGAAAAGTTCTTGCTCTTCCTGAGTGAGGAAAATAACTTCATTATTGTGAATGCCCATGAGATTTATGTGTGTGTCCTCCAATTATTCAATTACCTCTTCTCCTTCATCAACATAATTTTTCTGTACGGGTGGTCTGATATGTTGATCGGGACCCCTCTATTCTCTTTGATCGCTGGGATCTCTCTGCCTAATTTGAGGAGGATTTCTTCTGAAGTTAGGATTCTGAATTTGTGGAGCAGGTTGATTTTCTCTAGGAGGATTTCTTTCGGATACAGTAAGTCTCTCCATGATCCTTTCCATTGCTCTAGTGAAGGAATCCAACTTGGTGTTAGAAGAAGATGTAGAAGGTTCTTCTTTAATCGTGACTCTCCTTTCGGTCCTCTGTCGTGCCCTTTTAGCCAATAGGCTGGCCTCCACACTTATTGCGTTTTTCTGCATGTCTTTCAGGGTGGTGGAGTTTCTTTCCCTTAATTGATATGACATATCAGCATCGAAATTGTCAGGGAATTTTATCAGTGCTAAACCTTGTGGGGGTTTAATATCGGCTGGAATTGCATTGTACAGATTATTGAAGCGGGTGCAGTAATCTTGGACTGTTTCACCTTGATTCCTTCTGATGTTTTCGTATTCTGACAAGATTTGGAGAGGATTTTTCTTTACCTCCCATCTGTCTAGAAAACTTCTTTGAAACGCTGTAAGGTCGAGCACTGAGGCAGCACGTAAACCTTTGTACCATTTCTTAACATCATCGGTCAAACTCTACGCAAACAATTTCATTTGGACATCAGCTTCATCTACTTCCTGCAGATCAAAGTAGTCATTCATTTTATCGATGTGTTGTTGTGCGCTCAAGGGCCATGTTCCATCAAACTGTGGAAATCTCATTTGATAATCCTGGGGCATAGGATGTAGAGGTGCGGCCAACACCAAGGGAGCATATCAGGCTTCCATGATAGGTGGAGGAGGTGGGACAACAACCTGGAAGATAGGTAGGGTGGTGATAGAAGATGAGGAGGAGGAGGGGCTTGCTGGCACGGAGTGAGTGGTTTGAGGTTTTTTAGTGGGAGATAGTATTTCAGGGGTTCAGGGTTGCAGGATTTTTGGGTCTAAGACGATTTCAGTTACGAAGCCATCAGATTTTGTTCTAAATAGGCTTTGTTCGAAAGTGGTGTCAAAGTCGAGATATTGAAGGGTAATGAGTTCCTTTGGGAGGGAAAAGGACTTGTGAAGGAGACTATGACTCCCTGAACCTTCTGTAACAGTCTTCTTTCTAAGTAACTGTTATGGATTATCAGTTGTTATTGCAGGTTCTGGGTCTGGGTGGGATCGAGTATAAGTTCTTATAGGAGCCAAATTTATTTTTTTATTTTTTATATATTTTTTATTTTTATGAGTCCGAAATTAATATGCACAAGCTTTTAACAACCTCTAAACATTATTTCTTTCTCAGATTTACATTTTTTTCATAAACAAGGTCTCCTTCTAGGGAAAAGAAAACGTGGGGTCGAAAGTTTGTTTAGTCCCTAGTATGGTCACCACTATGTTAACTCTCTGTAAATTTCCAGAGGTTGTCAGGAAAGAAGAAATCTACGAGAGGTAACTTTATCCAACCACTTCGAAACTAGAATCTAGCCCTACCAGCTTCACAGAGGGATCTCTCTGTAAGATTTAGCTATGTTTTAACTTCAAGATATTATGCTATTTATATAAAATAAGATTGATTGGTTTGTTTTTTTTGTTGAGTTGGATGAAGAGGATTTACGCATCCAATGGGCTATGGGGTCTGTGTTATGAAGGTAGAAATCTAAACCAGAAACAAAAGATTCTTTTCACAGGGCAAGATAATGCATTCGTTTGGATTCTTTTAGCAGTAAAATGATGAATAGCAGAAAAGATGAGAATATCAATTAAAGTAAAGAAGCATTTAAGAATTTCTTCATTGTAATATCAGAAGATAAACATTAAAATCTTTCAAAGTATGAAATAGGATGTACAAAGATAAATCCTGGAACATGTGTTACTTTTAAAAGATTTAGATTAGAAAACAATATGACAACTGAGAAAGAAAACATTCAACATAGAAAAGAAAACATCACCAATGAATAACACGCGAGAATCCTGTGCAAACGTCTCTTTGTATTAATGGAAGATCTCTTGATAAAAATTACAATCTTGTAGCTTGCAGGGCATAAAGATCAACCCTGAGTACTTCAAAGTTTGAAGTATTTATAATCAAAATTACATACGACCCTTTCATTAAATATCAGGACGTGGAAAATCTAAATTTAGCTAATTAACATAACAAGATACAAAAATTTAGGAAATGGCTTGATGATGTGTTGAAACTTCATGCTGATTTCTGGGGTGAACCGTTGGTGAGGCCTCTACACGACCTCGTCTGACTAGCTAGCTGACTAGGCTTGGACACCTCATCAACTACTCGATCAGATTGCAAAGCTCTTCCCATCGAAGGTGACTGTGAACGTTGACTTTGAGCAATATTTGGTATACTTCATCCATCTTTGTGTACTTGGCAAAATTTGGCTTGATGATGAAGATGTACTGGATCTCATGTTGTATACTGATTTCTAACTGTAAAGCATCTAAGAATGCCTTGCCCATGATACTGCCTTGTATTCCTGAGAATTTTGAGCTATCCTTAGCCACAATGGATAGTTTCTTTTTGTAATCGGAAAGCGTCATTAACTTGTCATTTATAACTCTCATACCAGGAAGGTCTTTCTTCTGCAAAGCTTCGATCTTCTTGAAAAATCTTTTCACTCCTGCGTCCATGGTCTGGACCTTTTCCTCTAGCTGTAAAATTAGTCCTCTCTTGGTCAAGACCCTCTTGACCTCAAGGATGGTCTATGTCCTATATTCAATCTTCAACTCCTCTAGCTCCTCTCTGGTTTTGGAATTCAGAAATTTGATGATCTCAATAGCTTCTGTGGGCATCTCCCCCGGTTATTCTCTTATCTTTTTGATAGCTTGTTGACTTCTTTGCACCAGCTCATTTTTCTCAAACATGATTTGTATCATCGGCCATATTTCATTCATGGACTTGGTGATGTTCATCCAGACACTTTCTTTGACCTCAGCCCGTGTTTTTCCTGCCACTGTTTGCTTCTGAACCTGTTGCAATTCTTGTTTGAGATGGTCTGATGTTTGTTTTTCCTTGGAGTAGCTAGTTTGGTAAGAATACTTGAGTTCCTGAAGGTTCTCAATCTCCTTTTTGAGTCTGCTAATCTTCGTCTCTTGCAAATTCATTTCTTCCATGGATTTAGCCAGTTCAACAGTCTTCTCCAGGGTTGTTAGTGGATTTGCTAAGGGAATTTTTGCTACAGATGTTGTGCTCACTCCTATGAGTGGAACTGCACTCAGTGGAATGACGTCCATGGGATTTGACTACTCCTTTTCCTTCACTATTTTTTCCAATTCTTCTTCCATTTCCTTCAACTATCCATTCTGCTCCATGATGATCTTGAGCACCTCATCTTTTTCCCCTTCTATCTCCTCTATTTCCTTTGCCTGTGAATCTTCTGTTGGTGGCAATTTCAACTATTTCCTCAGAGATGAAATATCAACATTTTTCTTCTTGAGCATCTCCTCGACTGCTTTCACATTCGAGGGATCATATCCAATCTTGAGGACCAGTTCTTCCAATGTCTTAATCCTGTTATCCTTGGCAAAGGATGATATTTTTTATAACTTCAGTTGCATCTGGACATTTCTCAGAGATACCTATAACTTGGAGGCGACAGTAGAAGCATGTGCCAATGTGGAGAAAAGCATTTCTCCAATTTTCCTGTGCAGATCCATTTGATCAGCTGGATTCACATCTTTCGTCTTAAATTCAAATGTTGCCCTCTTGTAATTGGTGATTACTTTTGGGTCTGGCACCTGTGCTTGCAAAAACATCATGTGCATTCTACCCTTCTCAGTGTCGAATGCAGACAATAGTCTGTGTTGTGCAGTTGATGTTTGCTTCCAGAACTAAGCATATGTGCTCTTGGTTAGCGTCTGATTTTTCTTTTTCATTAGATCATACTTCTCAAAAATACTCAATTTTGGTCTTGTTTTTCTCGACTGGTTGACTGGTTGAGTATCTGCAGGCTTCTTGGGCAACACTGTAGTCATGATTTGTTTGTTTCTTGTACTAAAGAGCAATCGATCAACCTCCATAGTTGTAGTGGATTGAATTCCCTTTTCACCAGCCGGGTCAGGTGCCTAACTGATTTTTGGCCTCTTGGTGTGTAATTGGAACTCTTCAGATGATACTTCAGTGACGGAAGGTGAAGTGTCCTTCCTGTGCCTTTTCTCCTTGGGAACCTATGGTGTAGTCATCTAAGAGATAGTGACCGAAAGGTCCTACTATTTTGTCTCAACCAGAGTGTTTGGCTCCCATTCTGTCTGGTTGGCGAACTTCTCTATCTCAGGCCTGGATGTGTGGACATATGGGATATTCTTATTCTTAACTCTCATCTATGAAATTATCCTGTGGGGGTCATAATTCCATATGAAGCTAGAAAAAAACTTCATTTCCTTTAACAGTCTATCTGCGTCCTCCCCAGTGCCTCGGCTATTGCAGATGAATGACCCAATCTTCCCTTTGATTTTGAGCTACTACTTCTTCTTTAGAGACAAAAAATATACGTCATCTGAATTAATCATTTGTCTTATGTATTCCAGGGAAAATATTCTCACAGGAAGATACTTGGGTAACTTGTATGGAGTCAATTCACACCCATACACTCTGATCTCTATATGGTCCTGGTACATGTACTAGTATCCCATTTTTGCAAGATCCGAGAGGTGTAGGATCCTCTGAAATTTCTCGTTTATTCTCGGCTAGGGCCTGCCCCTGAGCATGCTCACCATGGGATGGTAGAATTTCTCAATAAATTGTTTGAAACTGAATTCTGTAGAGTTGTGTCTGAGTAGCAAAGTCCACACTATCATCGCCTGTGGCCTCCCATCCTTGTCCATCGTCTGCATCGAAAAAGAGAATTTATTCGGTTGAAAGAATAGGAACATGTAAGGAAGTATTGAGGAATACCAGAACATGCCTTCCATGGTAAAATTTGAGAATTGCTCATGAACGTTGTCTACTAGGAAAGTTCTGTAGTCGAACTGCATGGTGGGTTTCTCATCTGTGGAGAATATGGATAGAAAACCCAATATGGGTTCATCCACCCATTGATCTGAAAAATACCCAAGCAGGGCACAGAGCGACGAGATGAACTGGTTCCCCTTCACTAAGAATAGGGATGAAGGATACAGGGGATTTGTAGTGGGGAGTTGAGTGGCCTGTGGGAGAAAAAGCTCGAAAATCTGAGCTCTTTGGGGGAATGATAATTTCTGGTATAGTTCTATGATAATTTCAAGGTTGAAAGGTGAGGTGGATTCAGCTCTAGGTATCTGCATCATCTGATTAATGGTTTCAGGTGTGATGAGGAAAATAATTTCTCCTGATGAGGACACTATGGCTCTCTGGTCAGGGAGGTAATGAGCCTGGCATTTGAGGGAGAATTCGAGGAAATGGTGAACCTGGGGGAAACGATACAGGGGAAGATTTGACTCCCAGAGCCCAATTTTGTCGCTTTGGTCAAGGAAAACCTCTTTGAGCCATGAATGCAAGTCCATGAAGTCGAACTTGCATCTGGTGTCTATGATTAAATGGTCTTTGTTAGCCAGATGAATCCTATCGAGGTCGACAGGGGGCGGGAGGAAAGGATTTTCCTCAGCTTCTGTTCTTTTTTATTTTGGCGCCATCACTATAAAAATACCTGCAAATCAAACAATCATTAGTGGGGATGATGGTGGATTTGGACAATTGATTGTAATGGAGAGGAAAATGGGGATAAATTCTTTGGTGCAGCAACAGGGTGAATGATGAGGGAAAGAATGGTGAAGGTAGTTTTTGAGAAAACGGATACCCATTGGGCGCGGGAGATAGGTCAGTAGGTTAACGGATAGGTTAGCCAATAATAAATGGCCAACGGGTTGTCTAGAGTGTGATATGGCAGGTGACAATGACTGAAGAATATGGCTGGGTGACGTGGTGGGAGTTGATTGGGGAATAACCATGGTGAGAGGACTTGTAAAGGGAGAACAAGGGGAATGGACTGACAGAGTAATGAGATGTGACCTCTAGGGGAAAAACATGGATAATGACATCATGGGGTGACAAGGTATGTCAGACCTTGGGAGGCGGTGGGATTCTGACCTAATAGATTCCTGCCATGTAGAGATAAGGGGCCCGCCAGAAAACAATCCATTCCAGACCCCCTCCCTCCATTAAAATAGAATGGTCGAGGGGGTACGAAAAAAAATATGAGCCATCCATCAGCACACCTACTCTTGGACCATATATCTGTGCGCGCTATTTAACCATCATTCCAGACCCCCCCCCCACCATTAAAGGCAGAATGGTCGGGGGGTTCCGAAATCCAATCTAAGCCATGGATCTATTAGCGAAATTTCTTGTAAGGGGTTAGAATGTAAATGAATGGGTTAAAAACCCACTTGTCCTAAGTTCGGAGTGCT
>SNQJ01S0172133.1:8639-20459 GCA_010110895.2 Picea sitchensis
ACAGAAGACATGATTCATGAGGCTTTGGAAGGTGGAGGGGGAATTACACAAGCCAAAGGGCATGAACAAAAACTCATAGTGGCCCTCATGAGTGTGAAAGGCCATCTTGGGAATGTTTGCCTCTTTCATACGTATCTGGTGATAGCTCGAGCGAAGATCAAGTTTAGTAAATAATTGGGTGCCACTCAATTCATACAGGAGGTCATCAATGACAGGAATGGGAAATTTGTCTTTAATGGTTAGTTTGTTGAGGGCACGAAAGTCAGGACACATTTTCCAAGAACCTTCTCTCTTCAACACCATGACTACAGGAGAAGAGTAAGGGCTCGTACTAGGGCGAATAATGCCTGCATTAAGGAGTTCCTGGACCATTTTCTCAATTTCATTTTTTTGTGAAAAGGGGTGGCGATATGGACGGATATTGGGAGGAAGGCTTCTGGGTACAAGGGGAATGGAATAATCATGAACACCGCGGGAAGGAGGGAGTCCTTGGGAAGTGGAAAATACCATTTGATGTTTAGAGAGGAGGGCTTGGAGGGCTTGCGACACCGCTGGTGTCTCTGATGCTTGTATGGCATGGAGTTGGGCAATGACACCAGAATTACCTTTTTTGAGCATCTTTTCTATGCGATGGAAACTAATGACCTCAGGTGAACCAGAAGTGATGCCTTGGAATTTATATTGGTGGCCTTCCTGGTTGAATTGCATTGTTAATTCCTTAAAACCCATGAGAATGGGACCCAAAGTCCTTAGCCAATCTGCACCCAACACAATGTCACAACCACCCATGTCGATAGCAAACATATGGGATTTTAGGTGGTAGTCACCGATTTGGAGACAAACATTTTCATAGTGCCCTCAACATTTCATTGAACCACCATTGGCAATCATGATTTGGAAATTGTTGACATCATGGATGTAGCAATGAGTTTCTTGGGAAATGCAACGATGAATAAAATTATGGATGCTTCCACTATCAACTATAATGATGACCTTCCAATGCTTGATGTAACTGATTAACTTGAGGTCTTGGGGAGTGGAGAAGCTAGTGAGAGCATTGAGGCAAATGACCAGTTCCACTTCGGGAGGATCTGAGGGAGGGGTGATGTCAGTGATTTCAGGTGACTCAGACACAAGGGGAGTTTCGACATCCTCTTCTGAAATATTCTCAGAGATGGCCATAAAAAGATTTCGTTCCTTACACTTGTGTCTCGGGAAATATTTTTCATCACAATTATAACAAAGGAATTTGAGTTGGCATTCAACCATTTCATATTTGGTCAATTTTTGGATCTTTAATGGGGTAGAGGGAGTATTGGGATTTATGGGCTTAGGGTCAGGGATAAAGGAGGGTTTTCGGTTTTGAGAGGATACAACCTGTTGTGCTTATTTATCTCTTTTAGTAGCCTCCACCCAACTTGAGGGTCAAGCCATGAGGACATGGGCCCGAATCTCCTCCTTGAGGCCACTGATAAAACACTCTCGAAAGAAAGCATCAGTCATGCCCTCTGTTTGAAAATCCAAGTGCTCAANGTAGCCTCCACCCAACTTGAGGGTCAAGCCATGAGGACATGGGCCCGAATCTCCTCCTTGAGGCCACTGATAAAACACTCTCGAAAGAAAGCATTAGTCATGCCCTCTGTTCGAAAATCCAGGTGCTCAAAGGCGGCTAGGAAGTATTCTATTGTTCCTGATTGTTTCAACTTTGTCAAACGGCCCAAATGGTTGGTGTCATTGTCAAAGTGTTCATAAAGCTCAGTCAAAAATTGGGTCCAAGAAATATACCCTTGAAGGGAAGTTTTTCTCCATTGCCACCATTGCCAACGTTCTTGATCTAGATTGAGAACACCATACCGGAGTTTGGACAACTCATCTATAATTCCGTATAAAGATAAATAATGTTCCATTTGGGTTACCCAACTAGTGGGGTTCGAGCCATCAAATTTGGTCACATCCACCCGCAGAAGGCGTAGGTCACGCTGAAAGTGATGGTGCTGAAAGGTATGGGAATGGGAGGAATGTTCACCTTTAGTCTTTGGAGGTGCTTTAGAGAAAGGGTCATCTGTAGGGATCTTCAGTTTGGTGCAGAGTGATGCAAAGACATATTCAAGATGGGTGGTCAGTTCTTGTTTAACTTCCTCCGTTGAGGACTGCATGGTTGTATTTATGGTTGTATTGATTGTTGTATCGATGGAGGAAAAATTGGCACTGATTTGTTTTACTTCTTTTTGGGTCTCAAGGAGACCATATTGCAAGGTGTTGAAGCGAGCTTCTAGGTCTTGGATACGGGTATGGGCCATGAGGATGGGTGAACTGAAAAGGGGCGGGCCGGGTAATTTTTTTTTCCAAAAAATGATATGGATGAATGTGATAAGGGAGAAGAGATGAATCCAATGGATTAGGTCTCAAATAAGTTATACTCTGGTCTGAATATTACTGCAGCGATGAAATCCCCAAATGCTTAACCAATAAGAAAAGTGTAGTGATTTGACAACCCGAACACAGTTGCGTGGCAACAGATCTTGTTTGTTTTAATTTGTTTATGTTTCTGTCCCCAAAGGGTTAGGTATTCAAGGGTTCTACAAAAAATGGTTTTCCTTGTGCTATAACTCTCTAATATATGTGCGGGGTCCAACAATATTACTCGGCCCAATATCTCAGGGCACTAACTAAGGAGAATAGACCGTACCCTTAGCCGTCCTACCCGACTACCCAGGTACTAGAGAGTATCTTCCCGAGTGTTGTTCTCGGTGGAATTATAGAAGTTAGGAGATCGATTGGTTTATCTAAAGAGGGCTTTAGGAAATATAGGCCAATCCGTACACAGGTGATGTCTGATGCGCTACCACTCGAAGGGGTACCAACAGGGGTTACACGGGTGGCCAACAGATGTGCGCTTAAGAACCACTTGTATTTCCTGCGTGTATGAATCCCTTAACTGCAGGTTTATGCGCATAACAACAGATATTTGTGGCTTAAAGACTCCAGAATACGTCTCTACCATGTAAAAAATTTCCCACAATTTCTGCTAAGGAAAGTGCTTTGATACCACTTGTAATATACCAAATATAAAAAGTATGCAGAATAGAAATAAAATGCTAGAAATGGTAGAATAAAAGTAATATAACCAACATAATATCCACAATAACACATAAATGATATAAGAACAACAACATAAATAACACTTTGATTCAGAATGCAATGTTCACGGGTCTCTTCGAGGGGGCAATCTCCAGTCGAGCAACACTCTGTTACAATAATCTCCAAGCTAGGGTTTTTATACCCTCGACCCTTATTTATACTAAATATGTCTATCAAGAGAAGCATCTAGAGGAAGATCCTTCTAGAAGTGGAAGCTTCTATTAGGTCTTCTTACATCCACCTTATTCTATTTTATTGAAAGGCCTTATTAATATTGACCTTTATTACATCCAAATACATTTCTCTACCTATGTGGGGGTTAGGACCCTAACATAATTCTTCCCTCTTTTTCGGTCCAGTTAGGTGGGAAGATAGTTGATGTTGGTGCCAAGGTGGTTGATGCACCCATCAACTATAATTTACTACTAAGGAGTAATTGGACTTGTTCCATTACAACCGTTGTGTCGTCCGTTTTCCACACGTTATGTTTTCCTCACGAAGGGAAAATAGTGATGATTGATCAGCTGTCGTTTGCACATGCCATTACTAATGCATCGGTTGGACCTTCGGTTCCTGTGATCGAAAATTCTCAGCAGGAAACTAAGGATGTTGGTGTCTGAATGTATTCCTCTCTGATGGGTAGCTTTGATTTTATGGCACCAATTCACCACATTCATGCCATTTCCAGTGAGTCTTGATAGTCGATGAGGTTCATTCCTTTCCTACTTCATATTTCAATAATGCTGGGACCCTATCTTCCTCAACTATGTCATACGAAGGTCAGTCGCACATTGGGATGAAAATTCCACTGTCAGCGAAAAACGTTGCATATCAGTCTATTCTTGATGCTATTGCTGACCCAAATCCTTCCTACTCACGAACAAACGAGGTGGATCTTGTTCTAGAGATAGTATGGGTTGTTCAATCATCTTGTTTTCATGAATTCCTAGATGATACTTTACCTTTGGATGAATCCATATTAGAGGCCATGCATGGTCCTAATAGGCCTTGCGATGATATGCATCATCACTCCTATTTCCTTCAAGATCTTGTTAAGATTGAACATAATGACTTTAGATCTACCTTGAGTGAGATGGTCGGTCAAGATGTGGTTCCATTAGATACGCATGGTATTTATGCCGAAGGAAACATCGAAAATATTTATCCTACCGTCACGATCGACATCTCTCGTATTCCTGGTAAAATTGAGAATGTATATATCGATGCAAATTGTTCGCCTGAAGAAATTTTGATCTACACCGATCTCTTCAAAGAGTTTCATGATGTATTCACTTGGTCGTATGAAGATATTCCAAGGATCGACCCCAACATTGTCAAACATGATATTAAAACCTATTCGGATGCTAAACCTATTCGAAAACATATTAGAGTTGTTAATCTTTGGAAAGCCCCTACTATTAAGGAAGGTGGAGAAGCTACTTAATGCTGGTTTCATCTACCTGGTTCCCTTGAATGAATGGATGTCCAACCTCATTCTCGTAAATAAAAATAAAGGAACCATACATGTATGCATTGATTTTTGAGTCCCGAACAAGGATTGTTCTAAAGATAACTTCTCGACTACTTTCAATGACTAGATTCTTGACAAGTGCATAGGAAGCGAAGTATTTTATTTTATGGATGGATTTTTCATGGTATAATCAAATTCAAATCAAAATCGAGGATCAACATAAGATGACGTTTATTTGTCCTTGGGGTAATTTTTCATGCTGGAAAATACCTTTTGGCCTTAAAAACGCTAGAGCTACCTTCCAACGTTCCATGACCTTTTATTTTCACGATCTCAAGCATATTGTTGAAGCTTACCTAGATGATCTTGCTGCTCACTCTCGCAAGAGAGTAGATAAATTCACTCACCTTTGATTACTATTTGAGAGATGCCATTACTATCACATTTGGTTGAAACCTCACAAGTGTATCTTCTGCATTAGGTCTAGCCGTATTTTAGGATTCTTAGTGTTTGAGCATGGGATCATGGTAGGTCCTATGAAGGTTGAGGCAATACTTCAATTTCCTCCCCCACGCAACATTATACAACTTCAAGGTTTACAGGGGAAGGTTAATTTCTTGCATCAATTCATAGTGAACTATGCCAATTTAACTAAGGTTTTCATGTGCCTTTTGAAGAATGATACTTTTTTTTATATGGGATGAGTGATCCCAGGAATCCTTCGATGCTCTTAAGAAATATTTGGTATCGACACCTTTGCTAAAGCCTCCAGACTACAATAGAGACTATTTTATTTATATCATCACGTATGAAGGGACGGTTGGTATGGTTCTGGTTCAAGAGGATGATGAGCTCCATGAGAACATTGTATACTATCTCAGTCGAAGCCTAGTCGGTCCTGAACTTAAATACTCTCACGTAGAAAACTAGCCTTTGTAATCCAAACTATTTTCGCCATGAAATGAGAGCGGAGATATAATAAAGCAATGTACATCGATATATCAGATATCCAATAATATAACAAAAATTTATTGAGATGCAACCATAAACACATAGATACAATAATACACAATTTTCTATTAATGAGTGAAAATGTACAAAGACTGTAAAAATACAGAGTGAAAGACTCGCTAGAATGGTGGTAGCTTATCTCTAAGAAGAGATGTGTCTGCTACTCACATTCACAAGAAGATGATTTTACAATGAGGATCCAAAGACATTTTTATCATAAAGAAAATCCAAAACCCTAACCTCGGAAGATGAAAAGAATTTTTTTTTGTGGACCCTGTTTTGGGTAGTTTGGTGTATCAACTTCCCGGGGGTGTAACTTTGGCATACGACCTCCTTTTGGGGTGCACAATAGCTCGTTGGAAAGGTATAATCAAGGAAATTCATTTTGGGGGATCAATCATAGCCTTTGTCCATAATTGATAAGTTATATTCCGAAAAACCTTCATTTAGGCCCTCAAAATGTCCCCAGAAGTTAAAAACTGCTAAAAATAGTAAATTACCAAAATTGCTAGAAAATTGTTTTGATCCAGTTGGAAAAGGTGGGTGGCCACCAATATCAACCTAGATAAATACTCCCTCCTTAGGAATCACTAGAATCCATTGCGTTGAGTGCATGGAGGAGAGGGGAAATTGTTTGATGAATTTGCATCTTAATGAGTTGCTTGTCTTGTTGGAGAAGTTGCATTGCTTAACTTGTTGAAGGTTGTCACGAACTTGTGGTTGGAAGGGTTGGAACTTTTTAACTAGTCTGGATACATGAGATGCTTGTGTGAAAAATGAATCTTTACACTTTGCTGCAATCTTGTCGACTTGCTTATGTTGGATAGGAGGTGCTTAGATTGAGGCTACAATGGTGTTCTTATGTACACGCTTTGAACAACCTGTGAAGAAGCTGAATTTTGTAGTATTAGATACTACCTTGCGACACTGTTTACGTGGTACAATAGTCATAATTACTTCTGGTATCTTGTAGATATGACCCCCCAGAGTAATAATGACACTACAGGGTCGAGACTCATAAATAGCATGGCGCTTCCACATATATGGCTGACCCAAGAGAACATCACAAACATATAGTGGAGAAACATCACATAATACCTCGTCCTTGAAGGGTTGGATGTCGTATGAAAATCAAAATTGTTCTTTGACACAAAGATCTCATCCCTAGTGAAGCCACCCGATGTTGTATGGTTGTGGGTGTGGTGTTTTTGACAATCCCAACTTTTTGATGACCTCTGCTGAAATGAGGTTCTCTTGGCTTCCACTATCAACAAAAAAATGCAACGTGGTCCCCTTCACCCACATCTGTGAATGAAAAAGGTGCTCCCCCTCTTCACAAGATATTGGTTCTTCTAGTTGAATTCTTGTGGTCGCGAAAATAGCAGTGGGGTCTACGTCGATGATCTATCTTCTATCAATATTTTCATAATCAAATTTTAAATAGGGGTTCGTATCCTTGTATTTTATCTCGGCCACGGATGACTATTTTGAGAAACATTCATCGGTGTTGTGCCAGGGGATTTTGTGGAAATCACACCATTTTCCAGTGTCTTTCATCTTTCTGTGACCCTTCTTTTCCTGTGACTTGGACTGGTTTTCGATATTTTGTTTGTTAGGGTCGTCTTTATCATACTTTGGTTGTTGCCGATTTATAGAGCCGAACTCCCGTTTAAACTTCTTCTCTATTTTAACAACATATCGCTAAGAGGAACCGAGTGATGAGATATCCAAAAAATCCATTTCAGTTTGGATGTATCTGTGTAGAGCCCCACGGTATTTTAGAACCAAATATCATTTGGAGTCTTTGATACCCAACTTGGTGCGCAAGGTATGGAAGGTATTGGGGAAATCTGGAACAAATTAGCCCCTTTCTTCCCATAGTGTGGTCGATCTCATGTACTGGTCCTCATAGTTTCCAACAGGGTAATATTGTTTCTTTACCACATCCACAAAAAAATCCCAAGTGGGCCCAGCCCCATATATTCCAGACTCCTCTATGGATATTTTCTCCCAGTAAGTTTCCCACCAATGTTTGTCATGGGGGAGAGCCTTAAGGAGTGCAAAGGTGATATTTTCCCTGTCGGAGAAATTATGAAGAAAGAAATAACATTCTAGCAGATTTAACCATTTTTCTAAGGCATCTGCATCTATCTTTTCTTCAAACATGGGAATATAAAAATTAACTTGTACATTGAAAGGAGATGTTCCTCCAAAGTGGCTTCTTTATGAAGATGTGCCAGTTGTTATCGACAGGTTTTGAAGGATGTGGGAAAAATTCTCCATCATTTCGTCCCTTTGTCGCGTGAGAGCTTGCTCAAGCAACATATTAATAGAATCATCTACTCTGTCATTTTTATTTTCTTGTACCATGGAGGTTTTATTAGGCGTGCGAGAGAGATTGTCTTTGAGAGAAACAAGCTCAAGACCCAACTTGCTATACTCAGACCTCGTCGGGTACATGCACTAAAAAACGATCAAGAGCATCCTTCTCTGATACCACTGATCCGAACTATTTTCAACACGAAATTGAGAGCAGAGATATAATAAATCAATGTACATAGATATGTCAGATATCCAATAATATAACATAAATGTATCAAATATGCAACCATAAACATAGAGATACAATAATACACAATTTTATATTAATGAGCAAAAATGTACAAAGACTGTAAAAATATAGAGTGGAAGGCTCACTATAATGGTGGCAGCTTATCTCTGAGAAGAGATGTGTCCGCTACTCGCATTCGCAAGAAGATTATTTTACAATGAGGCTACAAAGGCCTTTTTATCATAAATAAAATCCAAAACCCTAACCGCAGAAGATGAAAAGCCAACAATTTTGTGGACCTCGTTTTGGGTAGTTTGGTGTATCAACTTCCCGTGGGCATAACTTTGGCATACGATCTTAGTTTGGGGTGCAGAATAGCTCGTTGGAAAGGTATCGACAAAGATATTCATTTTGGGGGATCAATAAGAGCCTTTGTATCTTATTGAGAAGTTATATATCGAAAAACCTTCATTTAGGCCCTCAAAATGGCCCCGGAAGTTAAAAACTGCTAAAAATAGTAAATTACCAAAATTGCCAGAAAACTATTTTGATCCAATTGGAAAAGGTGGGTGGCCACCGATATCCACCTATATCAATCCTCCCTCCTTAGGAATAAATGGTCTCCATTGTGTTGAGTGCCTGGGGGAGAGGGAAAAGTGTTTGTTGAATCTGCATATTGATGAGTTGCTTGCCTTATTGGAGAAGTTGTGTTTCTTATCTTTTTGAAGGTTGTCAAGAACTTGTGGCTGGAAGGGTTAGACATTTTCAACCAGTCTGGCTACATGATATGCCTATGTGTAGAAGGAAGATTTACACTTTTCTGCAATCTTGTCGACCTGCTTCTGTTGGATAGAAGGTGCTTGGACTGAGACTGCAATGGTGTTCTTCTGTTCACGCTTTGAACAGACTGTGAAGAAGATGAATTTTGTAGTTTGAGATACTACCTTGTGGCACTCTTTAGGTGGGAAAATAATCAAAATTACCTCTAGTATCCTGTAGATATGACCCCCCAGAGTAATATTGACACTATGGGGTCGAGACTCATAAATATCATGGTGCTTCCACATATATGGCTGGCCCAAGATAACATCACATACATCTAGGGGGGGAACATCACATAATACCTCATCCTTGAAGGTCTAGATGTCGTATGACAATCAACACCGTTGGCTGACATGAAGATCGTGTCCTTGGAATAGCCACCCGATGTTGTATGGTTGTGGGTGTGGTGTTGTCGACAATCCAAACTATTTGATGACCTCTCCTGGGATGAGGTTCTTCTGGATTCTTCTATCAACAATAAAATTCAACAGGTTCCTCTTCACCCACATCTATGAATGAAAAAGGTGCTTCCCCTCTTCAAAATATTTTGGTTCTTTTGGTTGAATTGTTGTGGTCACAAAAATAGAAACGGGGTCTGTATCGATGATCTGTCTTCTATCAGTATTTTCAGAATCAAATTCTAAATCAGGGTTCGGATCCTTGTCTTTTATCTCAACCACCAATGATTTTTTTGAGCGACATTCGTCGGTGTTGTGCCAGGGGATTTTGTGGAAATCACACCATTTTCCAGTGTCCTTCATCTTTCTGTGACCCTTCTTTTCCTGTGGCTTGGATTGGCTTTTGGTATGTTTTTTGTTAGGGCCTTCTTTATCATACTTTGGTTTTTGCAGATTTGCAGACCCGAACACCTGTTTAAACTTCTTCTCGATTTTAATAACATATCGATAAGCAAAACCAAGTGATGAGATGTCCAAAAAATCCATTTCAGTTTGGATGTATCTGTGTAGATCCCCACGGTATTTTAGAACCAAATGTCATTCAGAGTCATTGATACCTATCTTGGTGTGAAAGGTATGTAAGGTATTGGTGAACTCCATAACTGCTTGGCCCCTTTCTTGTCGCAATGTGGTCCATCTCATCTACTAGTCCTCATAGTTGCCAACATGGTAATATTCTTCCTTTACCGCATCCAAAAAAAACTCCTAAGTGGGATCGACCCCATATATTCTAGAATACTCTGTGGAAATTTTCTCCTAGTAAGTTTCCCACCAATGTTTGACATGGGGGAGAGACTTAAGGAGTGCGAATGTGATATTTTCCCTGTCGGAGAAATTATGAACAAAAAAATAACCTTCTAGCAGATTTAACCATTTTTCTAAGGCATCTGCATCTATCTGTCCTTTAAATATGGGAATATCAAAATTAACTTGTACCTTGAAAGGTGAGGTGCCTCCAAAGTAGTCTCTTGATGACGACATTCCTATTGTTATCGGTAGGCATTGAAGGATGTGGGAAAAATTCTCCATCATTTCGTCCCTCTGTTGTGTGAGAGCTTGCTCAAGCAACATATTAATAGAATCGTCTTCTCTTTCGTTTTTATTTTATTTTTACATGGAGGGTTTCTTGGGTGTGTACGAGAGATTTTATTCAAGAGAGACAAGCTCAAGATCCAACTTTATATACTTGGACCTCATCGGGGACATGCACTGAAAAACAATCAAGAGCAGCCTGCTCTGATACCACTGTTCCAAACTATTTTTGGCACGAAATGAGAGTGAATATATAATAAGGAAATGTACAGAGATATCTTGGATATCCAATAATATAACAAAAATGCATTAGATATGCAACCATAAATAAAAACATATATTAATACACAATTTTATATTTATGAGCGAAAATGTACAAAGACTGTACAAATATAGAGTGAAAGACTCGCTAGAATGGTGGAAGATTATCTCTGAGAAGAGATGTGTCCGCTACATGCATTTGAAAGAAGATGATTTTAAAATGAGGCTCCAAAGGCATTTTTATCATAAATAAAATCCAAAACCCTAACCACGGAACATGAAAAGCCAACGGTTTTGTGGACGTAGTTTTGTGTATCAACTTCCCGGGGGCGTAACTTTGGCATACGATCTTTGTTTGGGGCGCACAATAACTCGTTGGAAAGGTATCGTCGAGGAGATTAATTTTAGGGGATAACCAAGAGACTTTAGATACCATTAATAATCTATATCCTAAAAAAACTTAATTTAGTCCCTCAAAATGACCCCGGAAGTTAAAAATTGCTAAAAATAGTAAATTACCAAAAATTTTCAGAAAACCATTTTAAGCCAGTTGGAAATGGTGGGTGGCCACCGATATCCACCTAGATCAATTCTCCATCCTTATGAAGAAATATTCTCCATTGAATTAAGTTCCTGGGGGGGAGGGAAACGAATTTGTTGAATCTACATCTTGATGAGTTTCTTGCCTTGTTGGAGAAGTTGTGTTGCTTAGCTTGTTGAAGGTTGTCACAAACTTGTGGCTAGAAAGGTTGGAACTTTTTATCCAGTATATCTACATGAGATGCCTATGTTCAGAAGGAATATTTACACTTTGTTGCAATCTTTTCGACCTGCTTCTGTTGGATAGAAGGTGCTTGGAATGAGGCTGCAGTGGTGTTCTTATGTTCATGCTTTGAAGAGACTGTTACACATTATTTTCTTTATCCCTAAGACAATTAATGATGTAAACCTATTTGTTGCCTTCAGAGGGGTCAGTTTCCTGAGTTCCTGAAGAGAGAAGGGAGAAGAACTTTTCCTAAGAAAAGAAGTTGCATTTTCCCTTGTAAAAACCCTGTAAAAAAAGAAGTTCGCAG